>UXGD01005716.1:0-13877 GCA_900474315.1 Torymus auratus
GAATGTGTCTATAAAATTATTTTGATTCGTTTTAGATTAGAATGGTATTGTTTTAATAGTGTCGGCGAATTTCTTAAAATATGGAAATTATTATTTATGATATTTCAATTTCGATTGAAGAAAAAAAAAGTTCTTTTATGAGAAAAAAGAAAAGTTGTTTTATACCATTAGCGGTATACTATGTGGCTGTATAATTGACTTGTTCAAACACATGTCGTGCATAAGAATGTGTGTTTCTTAGATTTTTAATTGAACGTAGAACTCGTTATCTCGAAATCGTCGCAATCGTTAGCTTTTCGAAATGACACCCACGTGTAGCCAAGACAATGCTATAGTTTACGTAATCAAATAAGTGCTCATTATAAAACTTATACATTGTTAAAAACGTAAGAATCTATCTTGTCAAGTCACACACACAATGATGTTTCGCGAAATCAAAGTTTTTTGGTTACTGCTCTGTACTTTTACACATAAGTATATTTATTAATCATTTTACGATAAATATTACAAAAATTATATAATTATTACGGTTGAAAATGTATTTATGCACTCATAAAAGATAGTAAAATCCATTTACGACAATCTAGCATCGTCAGAATGCACGTGACGATGTTATCGCATCTTCTTGGTTAATTGCCATTTTCCAAATCAGTGAAAAAATTCAGAAAGAATTTCTCACGCAAAATGTTACGAGGAAAAAGACTTTTACGCTCAATTAAAAAGAGCTTTCCATTTATCTCAAGGTAAAGGGATAATTCAAGGACATAATTATACTCTAACTAATTTAAAATACTAGAAAAATATTTTGAAAGCTCCTAAGAGCGAAAGTCATCCCTCAGCCGATTCGAGCGACTCATCTTCGTATAATTTAACTTTAACCGGAACGAATTCTGCGAAAGTGGATTTAATTAGTCGCGTGCCCCTTTTTCGTTTTACGTAATCGACGACAAAGGGATTGAAGTGCATTTCTCTCGCTTATTAGGAGGGTCAATTGGATTTTCGAGTTGACAAACAGGAATTGATCAAAACTTCCGCGTGCCCGTGTTAATGGGTCAAAGTTTTTCCCGCGCGTTACTTCGTTCTCGGAGAAAGATGCAGTATAGTGGAATTGTGTAGGTGGTGTGTTAATAAAATTTTATTCTCACGGTCGATTGCAACATACGTCGCCATTATATTGCGAGAGAAAATAAGCACTATCTAGTTACTTTTTATTTTCTATTGGAAAGTGTATTGGCTTTACTTTACAAATTGACTTGTTCCATTCGAGTGTACGGCTGCGTGTTAATTTGTTGGTTACAGTCCAAATCGTATACACCTACTTGTATGTAAGTCAAGGGTATCAAGTGACATTCGAATATTATCGGATAATAAACTAACAAACTTCATTATCGCTATCTCCAACAAGGACTTATCATAATTCTTCTTTAAACTCTGATAAACCCTAGACAAAGCGGCGTTAATTTTAACACTATCGATTAAATATATATTTTAACGTTTATTTTGATAAATGCCATATACTACGGCTGACCAGACATGATCTTTTTCCACTTGAATTGCCACCTCTTCTTTACAAAATATTCACATTTATAAATATATTAAGCAAAATTCTACAATTCAAAAGCGCACCGTGTCGCCATACATTCACCGCGAAATTCGATGAGTTCACCCGTGAAAACGACCGAAAAATCCACTCGTCGAATTCTCGTCGCGGTTCGCATAAGCCGCCGCGCGCGAATATCGTACCGTCGACGACGCAATCGAAATGTGACGTAGCCGCATGCGCGCTTGCATATGTAGCAGCAACGGCGCGTATACAGTACCGGTCAAAAGTATTTCACGCGAGAAAGAAAGAGGTGCGGTTCGTGGGTTTGTTTTCAGACGTAATATTTGGGCGAGGAGTGGAGTATGAGTGGAGGGGTTGTGTCTTTAATTGGGAGAGCTTGCGGTCTTTGTGGAGCAGTTGGTTTTAGAAGAATGAATGGGGTTTTTGAATTTTTAGGTAAATGTTTTTTCGGGGGCTCTCTTGGAAAGGCGGAAATGAGAGTTTTTTGTGAAGTTGTTGCGGATTCTTAAGAAGATCAAAAAGTGAAGATTTACTTCGCGAAGTAGTTAATAAGTGTCAAGACTTCCTTCTTACGTCTATGAAGGATTTTCTCATTTTTTTACCAATGAAATCAAATCTAAAATTCAAACAGACTTTTTTTTTCAACCATATCTTTTAGTAGGTATGATTTTTGTGGTTTTCAAACAAAGACTTCTTTTAAAAAATGTATAGAATAGTCTGAAATTTTTTCATGACAAACAACCGACCTTTCCACTTTCACATTATAAGAGTTTTTCAAAACTTTTATACCTACCTTAAATCTTTTCTCCTACAACGAAATAATAACAACAATGAGGTCAAGTACCCTCCGATCCCCATAAAAACTTTAATTCGCCGATATCGAAACTCGTTACGATCAGAAAAAACAAAACAATGGTACCCAAACCTCCCATAAAATCCATCGAAAACTGAACTCGATGAACCTCTCGCAAACTTTTGACCGTTACTGCATCTCCTCACGTAGTCGTCCTTCTCTATCTCTCCATTGCCCGACGAATTTCCCCGCCGCTCGACGCGCACGAGGCTTCGGCGCCGAGGATCTTATTATAGATTTTTCGGCTGAGCGAACTCTCGCACGCTCTATACGCCGAGAGGGAAGGAAGGACGACCGAGAGACGCGCGAACGAGGAGGGATAAGATACGTCGGCGCGGCGCTTCGATTTCGTAAATCTAATGTAAATAACGTGATTAATATTCGGGAGAACGAGCGAGAGATGCGCCGTGATATGCATTGGGGAACAAAAGTATAAGGGGGCGGTCTGGCTTGAGTTATAGAGGTTTAATGGTTTGTTTTTGGTATTGGGGTTGGGTGGTACGTGTGTGTGTGTGGTTTTGGGTTAATTAGGGAAACTGGAATGGCTGTTTGGTTAGCAGGCGTGGAATATAATTCACTGTGTTTCTTTGATTAATAAGGGCGCGAAAGTCAAATATATTTTTTTTCACTTTGTCATGCTCTGATTAAGCGTGAAATATTGCCCTCTCTTGACCCTAATTCAGAAAAACTTCATTATCAATTCGAAAGTCCTTGATTTTAACAACAATATGTATTAAACACACGCTCTTTACACACGTGAGTTTTCAATGCGCGACATTTTACCAAACGAGATATACATTTGCGTACCGACGCGGATGCCCCTTTCATCAAAATCAAATTTCCGAATCTCAACGTACACCGCATACACCTCCGCACCAAAAAGTAATTTTTAAAAAATCTGTCGTTTTGACATCTACCTCGGCTCTCGCAACAACGACACCGACACTCCGACATTGCCTCTCCTACCGTCACAAATAAATCTTGATGCGAGAGAATTGCCCTCCCCTAGATTACATCCAGTATTTCACCGGCGCGATGTCGACCTTGAGCGTCGCCGCCGAGGATATAAACACTCGCTTGTACAATACGCTGAGGGTAAAGCGCGCGTGGAGTGAGTATCAAAACTCGGAAATATGATTTGCCTCCGAGGCCGGATGAGCGTTCGGTTTGTCCCGTTTAGCGGGAATTTATTGGGAGGTCGCGTATATAACGTGGATGATATTCGTTCTCTGGGTGCATATAGGGGGAAAGGTTGTTGGATTTGCCTGGCCTTGAGGGTGAACAATTTATGGGGAAGGGGGAAACGTTGTCGGTGACTTTTGCCGAATTGTTTGTTTTATTTATACACGCTGGCGTTGGTTATTTAGAAATTGGGAAAGAGTTTTGTCGTGTTCAATTATAGTGTGATTTTAGTAATGTTTTAAGAATATTAGTAGGTAAAAGCTGTGCATTAATTTAAAAAGAATAAGAAAGCAAATAAAGTCTATAATTAATTCAAATATAGTGTAAATTTGTCTACATCTTTGAAAGCTAAAAAAAGCAACTCGTGTCAGAATCTTTTTTCTATTTGTTACTTTAGATAACCCCTAATCCGAAGCTCACGTGTTCTACGAAATGCCATTGTGTCTCTTCTCCAGACTCCCGCATATCGCACAGCCTTATATTGCCATCAGGGCAACGGCGTTTTTCTTATATCGTTCTACTCGCAGCATTCCGGAAAATCCAACTTGTATCAGATCGGCTGATCTGCGCGACTTCTCGCCCCCTTTACAAAAGTTTTTCTTTTCTCGCCCCCTCTCGGAAAGTCGTGGGGATTTTAAATTTGACGAATGAAGGATTTTATCCGCCGTGGCGCGATAAATCAAATTATTCAAATTGTCGCGGTGCGTTCCTCTCGCATGGACAAGTTTTTACCGAGAAACGTGGGGGGTTAAGTGGAAGACAATGTTGTATGTAAAACCTGAAATTAATGTATGTATAGTAGAAATGAACGAAATTTAGGTTGTGTCATGTACAGAGACAACAGGGAGTTGAAGAATAATTTTAGTTTTATTTAATGATACGATTATTATTTTGATTTATGGTGGGTTTGAAAAAGCCCGTTTGTCGCGGCGGCGCAAATGTTGCCTTTCCCCTTTTTTTCAATATATCAAGCTCTGCGAGTCCTTTCCGGGTTGGGGGTAGAATTGATTAAGGTCAACTTATCTACATTTAGTGTACCGTTTTCAAAATGTATCACGTGTACATACACATAACTGGAAATGTTTGCCTGAATTATTACAGGATATATATCTGCGTAACATATATAAGGCTAACGCTTTGTTGACCATCCTTTTATTTATCTTCATTCTTATTTTCCCGCTCGTGATTAATTTTAATTTTCTATAGTATAAATATATGAGGTTCGGGGAATACCAAGTAAGCAGCTTTGTGTGTAGTACACGTGAGCAAATAACGACTAAATGTAGAGAGCCGCTGTCTAACCAAAGCCGACTCGCATCTACGTAGTACATTTACATATAGAGCAATGCTCTTTTCGAATTCATGAATTTTCATTACCGCGTTTTTTTTTTAAGTTTTTTATTCAGAATGTCTGATCGTTTGGCGATAAAAATATATACTGTAATTTAAAAAATCTTGATCAATATTTGGAAAAAAATTGTTTAAAAGCATACCGTTGTCTATATCTAGAATGCTATGTTTACTAAAATTATTATTTTCAATTTTTAAACATTTTTGCAATTTACGGCAACAGACCTGAAAAAATAACATCAACTACCAAAAATTTAAAAACCTCAAACAATCCAACACATAAACCTTCATCTATCCCCAACACCGCAGCTTCCACTTTTTCCAGAAAACTCCGTACCCAATATCTCAATTTCCCTCACCCATCCATATCTACCTCTCTCTCTTTCTTTCTTTCTCTCCCAAAACCTATCCACGCTCACTTCACGTAGAATTCCACGGCGCTTCCGATTCCCCGGTATATAGCGGCGCGGTCAGTATTATTTATAGGCACCGCACGCAGCGCGCGCCGCTCTATTACTCCGCCGTGGCGCCGGAGCTTTCGACGCCTCTTCCGTCGCCGCGCGCTCCACTCGTTATATTGCTCTTAGACGAGAAAGAAAGAGGCAATGTGTTGGTCGAGAGAAAAGAGAAAGAGAGCGTGGGAGAGAAAGGGACGAGTATAAAAAGATTATGGAGTGCCCCGGGGAGTTATGAGATCATGGGACTTTTAAGTTCTGGGGGAGGAGAATTTTCAGGTGTTATAAAAGGTGGTTGACTTTTGGTGAGGAATATGTAAGAGAGAGCGTGTTTTTTTATGCAGGTCGGTTGCTTTTTGGAGATTGTTGGTTCTAGTTGTTTTATGAATAGTTTGGTCACCCTTTTGGCTGATTTATATTTTTTTAATAAAAACTAGAGAAAATTAGACATTTTTAATGCAATGTTTGAAAGAAAAAGAAATATTTTTTGTTTTTAGGATATTTTAAGTGGTTTCTGTACAAAACAATTAAAAGTTGACATTAAAAGTTGTTGAGCAGGGGATTCTGCCTTGACCTATTTGCCTTTTTGTAAATTTTCTAATTGATTTCAAGAAATTAATAAACTTTTTCTGTCTTTTATAATAGAGGACGCGGTAACCGAAAACTAGAATATATACATTTCTATTAAAATTTAAAAATAGACAATTAGTTCTTTAGAATAAAAGATAAATTTTGAAAATTTTAACTAAATATATCAAAAGAGGAAAATTGCGAAGCTTTAAAGCTATGCCATCATGGTCAAACTAAACTGTCATCATGCAAGTTAGTATACTGTCAATTAATTGCAAATGAGTTACGAAATACTTTCGACTAATTAGCGTAAGAAATTACGTAAGCAACGCGGGTTGTTAATCTTCTGCGGCATAGGGTTTGTTTACTTTACGGCACGTTACGTGACTAAAATTATGAGGGAAAGTTTAAACCATCTTATGAATACTTGAGCATCGGGATGCCATATCACGTGGATATAAAGCACTTTACCTAGACTTTTAATTCGTTTAAAGTATAACTTATATTCGTGTACTTATATGTAAATTATTTTTTGATAATCTAAATGACTTTTTCAAACCTCGGATTATATATGTAACCCTACAAAAATGTTTAAAAACGAACTTTTCCTAATTCCATCCTTCAAAACCACTTCATTCAGCAAAAAACTCATTCACAAAATAGCAATGTCCAAACATTCAAACAGCCGATCTCCTGTTTACATTTCCAAAAATAAAAACAATGTCAGAAGGTGAACCAACTCTCCTCCAAACATTCCGGAAAGAAGCGCGGCTGAATGAGAATTCCTCCCGTCACCGCGCACTCAGCGAAATTTCTCTTCCTCCGCGCGCCCACGTGTGTTTACCCAACCGATCAGCAAGGTCGCACCACACAGTGACAGGTGATGGCATTTCCTGTATCACTGTATACCCACCGCGAAAACTCGCCCCGCGATGATTAAGCTCCCGAGGATTTTGACCGGCTGCCAATATATACTCAGTGTGTCTTTCCTCATATGGAATTCCCGTTTTTTTTTTCGAGAGAGAGAGAAAAACTGATTATGATCGTTGTTGTCAAGGTCGCGTATCTGTGTTTGCGCGTGTGGTGTATCGATTACGCGAGGAATTTTAATTGTCGCGGCAGCTGCGAGTGCGCCGATGTGTATAGCTCAGTGTGTGAGTAGTAACAGGCGGGTTAGGTGCGACGCGACGAGAGAAACGCGCGGTCCGTTATTGCCTGGGATTTGCGACGCTTTGGGTAAAGTTTCTTTACGGTTGGCGTTTAAACTTTGTCAGAGTAATAGGTACGACGAATATATCGTGTTTCACGGTAAATTGGACATGAAAGTATGTCATATCAGCTATTCATTCGTCGTCGGGTCGTTGGAATCAGTCCCAGAACTACATCAACAAATCACTCTTGTTCTATAAGACAAGAATTCTAAACAATGTATACGAAAATTAGATACAATCTATGAATGTTTCTTAAATGTCTTTTAGTTCCTCGAAATCTAAGTTTTTGACTTTTTGCCAACAAGAGTACGTTCGCCTCTTTCCGGATTTCCCTTACATTCCTATACGCGTCATACACGTTTAAAAGCTCGCGTGCATCATTCATTTCACTTCCTGGCTTATACTTTTAAGCGCCTTTAAAATATAACTCTCATATAAATATTAAAATTATTTCTCATACTTCAAACGAACGTTCAACTAAATAACACGAAAAAATCAATTTTAAAATAATTTTTGACAACCAAATTCCCTTTAGCCCGAAATTCTCCCGAATAATCCAGTTCTCAAACCATCCCCAGAATTAATCTTGACATATCTCAAACAAAAGCTCTCTCCTCACCATGACAATGACACCCGAACATTCACACTCGACGTCGGTACCCGAAAACCACCGTCACACGCTGCATTCCACTCTGTAGAATAAAAAATCCACCTAAAACTCTCTCCCACTCCCACCCATTCACCTTCACGCATATATTTCGCGAATCTCCCACTCAATAACCCAGAGTCTCTCGCAACCGCAGGGAATATCCCCCGCTTATAGCTTCACGCGGCGCGCTCTCCTATACCCCCCGCGCCGCTCTCGCTCGCAAAAAAAGAAAGGCGAGTGTACACCTCTCCACCGGTTCTGAAAATGATTGCGAGAAGGAGAGAGAGAGAAGGCTATAGCGCTCGCGCGTATACACCTTCGGGTGCCGGTTGTATCCGGTAAAAGCTGGAATCCACGTGTTCCATCCAGTTCGACGACGCGAGGCTTATCGCGGACAAGCCAGCGAGCGAGCATAAGATACGATCGTGCGCGGAGAACCGCGCAACTCTTTGAACTCGCGCGTTCGTGAGTACTATTTATTTTTCATTGCCGGCGAGCACGAGAGAGAGTTGGTATATAAGTATAGTATAGGCTGCGGGAGTGTCTGTCGATGATCGCCCTAGTCTTTTTTGGAGGAGGCGGTGGCGCTTTTTAGTGCCTTTTGCGGTCTGGGAGGAAGTTGAGGAGGTGTGGTTGCAAGGTTGGGTTAGGGAAAGATCGGGTAGAGGTTTTGTGGAATGATGTACATGGCGGGTTTATTTTGGAGCTATTATGTGTAAGGGGCTATGATAAGTACGTAGGGGGACGCCCGTTCCATGTAAAATTCGTGTAACTTAGCGTAAATTTGAAATAGATGAAAATACGATTCTTTAGTTTCCCCCATATCGAGACTTTTCGTAAGATAAATATGCGATCCATAGTTCTCACATGTGATGTCAATTTTATAAAGAAATAGAGGAAAAGTTGTAAACAAACGTTGAGTTAAACTCGATTAATGATTCACTTGTTCACCTTTTTACACAATCCATCTTATCCGCATACTCTATTGTTCACATCACACACACTTTATAAAATGTCAGGCTTAACAGATAAGAATTATTGCACTTTCACGCGAGATGGAAAGACCAGTCTGGCTAACGTCTCTAACACTTCAATTGCAAATGATAATATCAGACGTAAATCACGATGTTATATACCTTATATACTAAACACGTACGTATATACGCTGATAACGCGTGTTATTGTCTTATCATTTTTCGTAATGCGGATCATAATGATCCGCAGGCGTGTACAAACATGTGTGCTTTTGTGATGGAAAACGTAATTGGCCTTGTTAATCGAGTGCCATCTCAATTAGGTCACTTTTTCACGTTATCAGGTGGGAAAAGCCTTTTATTAAAATGCAGAAAATTCCGTATCTGTAAAATAATAATTGTTGTTGACATTAGAGGAAAAATATGTTTGAAACTATGTTGAAATGGAAAATGTATACGCGTTTTGTTATACTAGACGCAAAGTTTCCTTGTGCACTTCTTCATTGCAATCGTCACTTACACATAGTCATCTCAAAACAATCTAATGGCGTTTACAACAAATCAGGCATTGAAAGATATCCCTCGTGAGAATCTAAATATTTTATCCACGTTAATGCATTGTCCGTTGAATTTAAACGATGAATCTATCAAAAATAATGATGAAATCATTTTCAGAATAAAAATAACTAAAACATAAAATATTGATGTCGTCGTTTATTTACGATCATAAACATACATTTGAATATTACACGCACCCAAACATCTCATTAAAATTACATTACACTCGAGTACCTTTCCGATATTCCCCCTTTCCCACGAGACGCACTTCGAGCGAAATAAATAATTTTCCGTCCTTAAAAGCTCCCCCTCGTGCTACTTATACACTTATTAAATTTCCAATCTCTTATAATACGAACGCGAAAAATCTTTCCTCTCGAGTCTGTTGACTCTGCTCTTCCGGCAATGGCAAACAAATCGCCCGAGTTTTCGTTCTTTCGGTCCAGAAGTGATCGCCCCGGACGATTATTAATAATTCGAATTGTTGATGGCAAGTATATGCGACGTCCATGTACACATGTGGTTTCGCGAAATTTTTGAATCGTGATTGCATAACACTGGGAATATTTGCTGTGTTTGTTTTTTCAGTTGTTGGGCTTTTAGGTAACGTTAAGGATGTAATATATTCAGATATAGGGTCAGGTAATGCTACAAGTTTGAGCTTACTTATAACTTTACAAACGTAATTTAATAGGAATCCTGCGTAATGTAAAAGTTTCAAGGTTGATTATAAACGTAGAGTTTCTTAGATTATTAATACAGACGCCGTTACCCAAAAAGAGTTCCAACTATCTTAATTTTACCTATATGAAATACCTATACATTGACTCACATAAGTTGCTTCACATAGAATTCATAAACTCTATTAAACGAAATATAACTCATGACTCACAGAATAAAAATTTCAACCCGCGCAATATTTATACTCCCAGCTGCGATGAATTCCTCTTTGAATCATAATAATACGCGTTATTTCCGTTATCATAAACACAAAGACTTACATACATACACTCGTTGCCCTTCCACGCGTCCATGCGAGTACCTTCGCGACTATTTATCAGCGACGTGTTCGAATTTCGAGCGAGTGAGAGAAAAAAAATCGTGCGCATTCATCAAACCGATGCGATTCTCTCGCTCGAATCTTCTCCCCTTGATACGTCGATGGGGGATTCCCCGCGAGATGAGGAAAATTTTTCAGAAACCCCCGGACGAAGCTGTTTTGAGAAAACTTTTTTTATATGTTATGACGAGGGTGATGTTGTTTGCTGCGCATCAGCGTGAGGATGTGAGATCGTTAAGGTGATGATGTCGTTCGTGTGCGTTGAACTTTACGGGATTATGGAAAGTCTCGTTATGAGAACGTTTGGGATCCTGATGGGATACCCATTTGTATTATATGTGAAATAAGGTGGCGAAAATTTACAAATTGCGTGTACTTCGGTTCTTCGCAGAGATTATCACGATGAACTGAAATGCAATTGAATACATACGTATTCAGAAACGAATAAATAAGAATAAATTAAATATAATTCAGGAAATTCCATCAAGATATAACGAATAAAAATGGTTATAAAAATACGCAGAATATCTCAAAGGATATGAAAAATCTCGAATTTCTCTACTGTACGGAATATTAATTCGGGTTTTCCCCACTTTAACAACCTTAAAAAGAGCATTCACCTTCAAATTTATCCCCATTTATACTAAAAACCACCACCACCACCGCCTCTTACTTCCTGCTGTCACTGAAAATCAAGACTTATCATCGCCCCGCTTAAGACACTATACCCCAGCAAAAAAGCCACGTCCCTAATTCCCAAACAAATAAGAAGAAAATATATTTATACATGCTCTTCTCTCAAAGAGCATCGCAAAATTCCGCGCGTGCACGCGCACTGGGGCTGATGACTCCGTGCGCGCGCCTCGTATATAGCCTTGGCAGTGAGAAATCGCCCGAGTATATATCTACCACGCGATGTCTATTTGCGATGCGTGGGCGCGTGCTTTTTCGGGATATGGCTAGAAGCTGCGTCGCATTGGCGGGGTATTTAGATTCGATTGATTCGGTGCGTATGTATGGGAAAGGACGATTCGAGGTTGATATGAGTGGAGGGTTTATTGGTGACTTTTGTCGATGATGTTTCCATTGTGTAGCGAATTGATGTGTTGTGTGCGCGGCTGCTGGCTTTGATATGATAACTTTTGAACTGTATAGTATAAAGTGCTGAGGATTGAGAGTAGAAATGTGGTTGAATGAAATGATTAATGATCGTATTGTTTGGTTTAAGTTGAAACAACTGTATTATATAGATTGAGAATCAAGAGAGTTTATTTAGTGCAAAAATTTGAGGAATCTCGTTGTTTTTAACATTATTCAACATCGTGTACAGTGATTCAAACCCAAAGAAAGTGTTATTACAGTACTGCTAATGCACAGGCGTGAATAAATGTTGTGTACATTTTCAAAAAATAAATATTAATACAAAAGTGTAGATTACACAAGCGTTAATAACGCTAACTACTAAAAATATCCGTGACAATAGCTTCCTGCTACTGGTTGTAGGCTCGGAATATCTATTACTCGATCGAAATATTCTGATTAGATATAGCATCTAAGATTGTAGTATATACGCTATGCTTTTATACTCGATCAAACTGGATTACAGCTAACTATCGGCATATGTAAGTGCATTCTTCAAGTACGAATTAAGATAAACCTATGTTATATACTAATCCTTGATTAACGGAACTTAAAAGCCTTGGTGTGTTGTTTTCATTTCGTTAAGGAAAACTGCTTTTCTTGTATAAGAAATCGGAAATACAGTGTTAAGTATATAAAGTTAATTATTTTGCCATTTTTGAATTTTTCAAAATTTCTTGAAATTTATAACATCCCAAGACTGTGTCCACTTTAATCGTGCTATCCTGAATTAGATCGTTTTTGTCGAATCATTAAAGTCATTGTTCGTAAATTGCTTTGTAGAAAACATGTTTTCTTATTTTTTTAAGATTTCAGTATACTTTTGTAGTAATTCTTTCATTTCAACTACCGAAACCTATTTCAGAATTTCTCGGAGCCGTACAATTATTTAATGGATAATTTGAATGAGATGCATGCTTCGAATTTTCAAATTTGTATAACTCTACTATTACGATAATAATATTTTTGGATTTTTGTGTATGTAATAAAATCACACCTCACTTTAAACAAAAGAACACGCACGAGTCTTGCGCGACTCTGTTCAATAATTATTTCGTCTAGGGTTCAAATCGACGTCGCCATTCTTATCGCCTACGCATACGCAGCTAACCAAAACAGTACTCAGAACGAATCTTTTCACGCTTGCCGAACAACATTCACCACAATCAGTATAGTGGGGATATACAATTACTACTACATTCATTTTCTTAACAAAAAAGTAAGAATTTTTATTTTTCATCAGAAACAATGCTTATTATTCTCCTAAACAATCCTAATAACTCTTATTAATGAAATTAAACTACCTCCTTCAGAACCATAAAAATCAATTGAATTTTTTGCTTCGCATTATATAATAGCCTTCGTGCGTGTCCCCCACAAATAATTAAGCCACGGGGTCCCTTTACTCCTCGCTATAATACCATAAATAAGACCTTATACCTAAGAATTATTACTGAAATTACAACCCCTAGGTGAGAATACAAAAGTTCTCAAGTAGGTACCCTCTTCCAGCTTAATCGAAAACCTCAAAATCGCGCGCATAAACACGAAACTTACAGCATCGCGGAAAAATGAAGCGTAACTACTTCCAGTAAAAACTTTTCAACAACCTCCCACGAGCTTTCTTCTCCGAACGACGCCTCTCGTGTACGGAGAAAAGTACCGCATGGCTACAGCTGCGTTATATATATGCAGTAAACTAATACTTATTGTGACTATCGAGAGAGAGAATGGCGAAATGAAAAAACGACTACGCGCGCCTATACACGAGCTTTTGTTTTGTCGGCGCTCATCTTTCATCGTTTGCGGATCACTCGCGTGCGCAACAACGAACGACGTCGTCGAGGCAATAGAACGGGAATTCATCTTCATCGCGCTGAATAAGAAGGACAATGACACGACGAAGCGATAAATTCTTCTTTTTTTATTTTCGTTTACATCAGCGCGACGTCGTCGGTAAAGTTTTTGTTTCAATTTACAGCGATGTTGCGTACATACTGACGAGTAACGCACACAATTGTTTTCGTCAACAAGTTTTGCAACTTTCTAAGTATACGTCTTTCAGGAAAGAAATTAAAAATTGAAATTAAAACAAAACTAAAAATAAAATTAAAATTAAAATTAAAACTAAAATTAAAATTAAAACTATACGTCAACACGATCATGATACTGATTCGCAGGAAAATAATAGCCCGCGCGCGTTCCTCTCAGCATTTAATCATCACCAGCCCACTTATAATATACAAAAATACCCAGACAATCCACCATCATACAGCTCTCCTATACATTTCGCCAGAAATCCATATGTTTA
>UXGD01005717.1:0-13875 GCA_900474315.1 Torymus auratus
CTCTATACGTTTATCAAGATTGTCGTGGTATTATATGTTGGCATATCAATTTTATTGTGCAAGTCATTTTCGATTGATGAATTGGAAGCTAAGTCAATTTAACTAGCCTCATTTAAGTTCTTTAAAATAAAATAATTTGTTCATGTGATTCTTTAGTTTTTTAGTCTTTCATCGGTAGAGCTTTTGAAAAATATTATGTATAGTCACAACTCATTAGCTTATTATTAATAATAGAAATTATTTATCAAAATAAGTATCGTTTGAAGCGGATGAAATAACACCAGCCATACAAATTATTACCAGCCATACAAATTTTATCTACATGACACAGGAAGCTCCCAAAATTGGTTATTCTTAAAAATTAAAAACGTGAGCTTGAAGCCATCCGTATACATAAATACTACACTGAGATATTTCTTTGACCGACTCCGTTAGTATTTTACCTAAGATGTAGGTATTGAAAAATTACGATGGAACTCTTCATCCCTTTTTAATAAGTCCCCGAAATATTAAATGCATATATATCTTCACGAAATTATTACCAAATATTAACCACATGAAATGCCTGCGTCTGCAGTTAAAGTTTCTGCGTTTTATAAGAGTTACTTTTTTTTAAGGAAAAGAATGTAGGATTTGTTTTTTTTTCAGATTGTGATAGCTGAGAGAAAAAAAGGGTACAACTCGGCTGAACGCTAACATAAGAAAGGTGACAAGTAGGATTATATCTTTTCTTTGACTTTTTAGTTGAGAACTGCTGTAGAGATTTGACAAATTTTCATAAATTAATTGTTTAAAATTTGAATAAGGCGATATTTCAAATTTTATAACCATAAGATTTATTTTACCTTTATTTTAACTTTATCGATTGTAATATAACCGAAACGTATAATGTGAATTCTGAATTAGTGGAAAATAAATCTTTCATTTTATTTATATAAAATTTAAAATATCGACTTTATTCCAGGATTAAAACAAATATATGAAAAGTTTTTAAATCTCTACAGCAGTCCTCAACTATAAAAAGTCGATGAAAAAAAAATAATAATCCACGAGTGTCACCTTTCTTAGCTCGGAGCCGAGTTGTCACCTTTTTCCTCTCAGCCAATGATACTTTTCAATAAAAGCATCGATATAGTTGCTACAACGAATCGAAAATGAAGTATTGAGGAGGAAGCGTACGAACGAATCGGCTGCGCTTTGATCCTCACGTGTGCAAAATATTCGTAATTTCCAAAAGAGTCGGCTGAGACTCTTACGAAAGAATCGTACGAAAGAGGACGAGGGTATACGTGACACGAACTCGTCGGTTATAGGAGTAAACTACATGCTGCGCAGTCGTAGATATTACACGCGCGTCGGGGGAGGGCACACATAAGCGGGCTGGGGCATGAGAGGGAGGCGCGAGGGATGGTCGCGCCAGGCGAACGCCGCGCGAAGGTCCCGATTTATGCGCCCGTTATACCGTGCCCTCTGGCGCAATTAAGCTCGCGTTATAATATCGTTGTTTATTCCGAGCCGCGAGGCATTAACCCCCACTACGTCCCCGCATTGGCCCCCGCGACGCATTCATTCTTAATCTTTTTGGCGCGATGAGCTTTCTCTCCGCGTGACTCTCCCTCTCTCTCTGTTAATGATGCCGCGAGGGAAGCGCAAAGCTTGAGCTCTAATTATAAATAATTAGAGTTAGGCAAACGTGACAAGCTTTATTCGTCGATGATATTTTTATCTTGGAAAAGTCAGTTAGCAAAGCTACGGATACCCTGGATAATATAAAAATCTAGTAAAAATATTGTGTGGTTTATGGAATCAAAATTATTTAGCAACAGCCATAGTTAAGTTAATGATGCTGTCTTTCAAAAAATTAACTTTCTTTTAACCAATTTCCAACATGCAATACATCATTTTTATCTTTGAGTTAAGAATGCATAGAGATATTTACTGTTAAATTAGCTATAGCCTAAAGCATTCTCATTTAGGATATAATTAAGTTGGACTAAAAATATTGCAAAAACTATTTATGGTTCTCAATATATGTTTTTGTAAACCCCATCGTATAAATGAATTAGTCAATCTAGTCAAAATTTACAAGCCAAAATTCTTAATAGACTCTACTACGTACAGTTTAATCTCGTATCATGTTATTGTTCTCCACAATAAGTATAAAATCTTATCTACTATGACTTGGATAACGAAAATATAGCGAAAGAAAGAAAGATGTAAGTATGACCCACATGAATAAATCAGTCGCACTTATTATATTTATTTCAACATGATCGCTGATACGAGAGGGGAAAAAAGCTTGATAATTATACACGTGGGCCGGCGTACGAGACATTAAGCATTTAACCTTACGTTCGCCAGGGTCCTTTTTCTGCTTTATCTCGCCGGCAGCGCCTCGACCATCAACTTCAACTAAACTACCAATATTGTGAGTATAAGTGAAGTCGACTCGACGGGCGAGTTATAGAGCGCTCGCACGCTAGCCTGCGCCGCCGCCGCAGCTCGGTAAATTCGGTCCGTTCACCTCCTATCACACGTACGGGCTGTATACGCCTAGAGGAGGAGCAGTAGAGCCGCGTTTGATTAGGGACCGTTAATGCGAACTTATTCCGACGTTTAACGCCGGTCACGTACGTCTGGTAAAGCTGGACGACGTTTCTCGCGATTAAACGGCGACGCGAGAGAGAGAGCGCGCACACTACCGCCTACGGCATCGGATCATTTTCATGCTCAGGGGGAATAATCAGAAGTGACCGCCTGGCCCCCGAGGCGTGCACAGTGCCAGTCCTTTTTTCTCCCCTCCCTTGAGCGCTCTATATAGCGTTATTGTTTGTGACCAGGGCTTCACTTTCCAGCTAGATGAGAAAGTGATTAGGAAGGTAAGTGACGCGGGGTGTATGTATAATAGCGCTGGTTTGATTAAGAAATTGCTGATGTCTGCTTTATCCTCAAAATACTCTATGTAAAGAGTAATGCACAAGAAAGTTTATTCTACAAGTCTGCTACTTATTTCAACGATAACTATGTAACTGACTTTATTAATAACAGTGTTTATATGACATTGATTTGCAGGTCCACTTTTATATAATATTGCAATATTTTATTGTAGAGTTAGTCAGTAATCAACTATGGCAATTTTAATTGCTTACGTTTAATAATTTCTTATGTTTCATGACCGCACGTGGCACCTTATGTTGGATTCTTTTGGTTTTTCGACTTTTTAAATTTTATATTGTGCTTTCAATTGCTTGAAAAGACGTTGTAAAGCTAACATAGAAATAGTTTAATGGTTTCTTGATATATTTTGGTTTCAGAATATTTGTGTCGCTGCGATGTGCTTGTCAGATTTTTTTCTCGTAATATTGTTGAACTTTGAGACGAGAATAGGCAGAATAGGCAATTTATTTAGAATTAAGAAATTAGATGAATATTGTTCGCAGTTGTTTTATTATTATTGAAATTCATATAACATCATTATAACAACCGATTTCTGTAATCGACACAAACCTTTAATGGCTATGAATAGTTAGTTGTAATAGGAATGTTTCACCAGTATATCTATCCATCAAAATTTATTCATATATAAAAAAACTTCTTATATAAAGTGAGATATTTTATAGCATTGATTTTTCTAGTACATTAATCAAACAAACGAAAAGTTGTGTAGATAGAACTTGGTAGATTAAAATTCCTGAAGTACCAAAACATGGTGCCCTTGGACATTAGTATTGTATTCATATCGTCTCTCCTTTATAAAGTGGAATGCGATAAATTTGGTATTTCGGTGATTAATATACTCCAATAACCCTGCACGCTCAATAGAAAAATCACGGCAAAGGAGTTTGAAAATATAGACTTTTCGAATAGATAAATAAAAGTCGAGATGCCGTGTATCAGCAGAGGCAACAATACGTCGTAAATAAGAGGAAACAATCCTTTCAATCAGGCATTCGACAATCATAAAAAGGAGAGAAACGAAAATCGCAGGAAGGAAGACGGGTAATTCCCCCATTTCATAAATATCTCCGAGAGGCTAAAACAAATAAGTCACCGGACTTTCTAAAGCCCGGGACTCGACGATTCCGGCACTGTTCCCACGTCGGCCGAGAGAGGGGAGCCTGCACACATATATATACACACATACGAAAATTCTCTAATCTATCGATCGATCCTCTAACTCTTTCGCTGCGATGTAAATTAAGGGACGCGCGGGCGACGACTGCGCACGCCTCAACCGATGAACTCCGCAGCGCGCCGGGTACAGATTCAGAAGAGACGAGGGAGGAGGAGGAGGAGGCGACGAAGGAGAATGGGAGAATGAAGAAAAAAAGCCAAGCGAGCCCGGCTCTCTTAGACGTCGACTCCTTTATAATCAGAGAGAAGTGAGAGAGGTAGAAAATAATGTGACACGAAGAAAATCGAAGGGCAGAGAGAGAGAGAGAGATGCGATTAGAGCGCGCGTGAAGGGCGAAAAGGAGGAGACGAGAGACAGAGAGAAAGAGAGCCGCCTTAGGAGAGGCAGCGAGATAGCTAGATAGATCTCGCAGGTGCAACCTGCACTGGGAGAGGCCGCCACACGGACGCGGACGTATACGCGGGACGAACGCGGAGAGAAGGTGGGATTGAGTTATGACAGCAGTTGCTCCGGGGGGCCGCCTATCTCTCCTTCTCTATTTCTCTCTTTCTCTCCGCTTCATTCGTCCCAGCAACGGGCCGATATTTCTCTTATTCTTTATACGTCTCTTTCTCTCTTCCTCTCTCTTTCTCTCTCTCTTGAGAGAGAGAGAGAGTCCGATGGGACGTCGGCCATGCATCACCTTCGGCTCACTCGGGCCCGGCCTCTTTCTCTCTCTCACTCTCTGCTGCGAAGAAGGAAGAGAGGCGCGCGTACCGCCATCAACTACACACACGCGCGCACTACATCATCAACGCCATTGCCATCACCGGACCGCGGCGATTCGACGATCCCGATTCATATAACGTATCTCTGCGCGTCTACCTCCTCCTCCTCCCTTCAAGATAGTGCGTCTCGCGTCCGTTCATTTTTAATTTCTCCCTCCTCCCTCCCTTTCATTCTTCATAATATATATATATACACGCACACACATGCGCGCCTCGTATATACCTCCTGGCTGCGCTAAGTTTGTCTCTCTCTCTCTCTTTCTCTCTGGAGATTCCACCCACCGGAACGATATAATACACGCGCGGCCGAGCCGGGGGATTAACATTTAGCGGACGCGATCCGCGCTTGATTTTCTCTCTCACTTGCCCTCGCGATGAATGCACTTCGGGAGGAGCCAGCGCGATATTCCCTCTCTCTCTTTCTGCTTCTCCGTCCCTACCATCCCAGAAAGATAAATAATCCGGACAAGCCTCTTGGGTTAATTGCTCGCGGTCGGGTTGACAGTCGCGCGAGATCGTAAAAGGCCTTGACCTTCGATGCTCGAAAAGAGGTGAGCTCTCCGCCGCATCGTTTTAGGGCCCGCCTCCCCCCTGGCTCTCGATAAAAATCTTTGATCGGGGCCGTGTGCTGCTGCTCCTTTTGCGCACGCGCAGTGCCATCAAAACGATTTTTTGATGCCTTATGCCAGTTCTTCTTTTAGTTGTAATGTCAAAGTGAAATACGGCGAAACTCCGCCGCGTAAATCACCCCGGTATAAATTGTGTTATTAACAATTTCTTGATTGTGAGAATTAATCACGCCGCGGTTTTCGGCCTTTTGCGAAATACGCATATAATTAATTTCAACCGAATCCAGAAACCGTTCTTATACTGCTTTTTTCCCATCATTCATTCTTGTCACGTAAAAACTTTTTCTTACGTCTTTTTAATTGTTTACGTATATAAAAATCATGATTTTCATTCATATATAAGTATTCGAAGCTGCTACTTATTATCTCTGCACCACTATATTAAACGTTCCTATTAGAATTTACAACTTATATAAGTATGAGTTTCGGTCCTGTACTGCACTCACTGTATTGATATAATCTACAAAAATGCCAACATTGGCAACTACTAGAGAACAGCAACCGCGCCATAAACACCTCGCAAAACCGTTAAATGTTTAACTCATGACCCCGCGGGCGTTATTAATCTCGGCGCGCTATCCATAATTCATAGAACTACAGGGCGGTCGTCGAAAAAAAGCGGACGCCACCCACTTTCCTTCTTCTCTTCCTACTCCTCCTCGAACTTTCTCACGCGCGCCGCAACACCTCTGGGTATATACAACGTGTAAAGGAAATTTTCGCTTGAAGCGCGAGGTCTCAATCGGGTAATATGAAGACGTAGCTAGTTGACGAGAGAGCGCGACGACGTTGATCGCCCGCTCATTCGCGCAAACGAGCGCATAAAGGCCGAGAAATTTTCTCGCGGGCGACTGCATGCAGTATCTGCCGCGCGGCAAAGAAAGAGAGGGAAGGTGAATAGGGAAGGACGAGAGCCACGGCGGCGGCGAGCCGCGTCCGCTCGTAAATACCTCAGCGCTTTCAGCCAATTAAAACAAATCATTTTAATGCGCAACCTTTTTAATTAATGCCCCGGCAAGCGCGCTCTCTCTCTCTCCCTCTGGCTCGCCGTTCTTGTATTCTCTTTCCTTTGTAGAGTTCTCTCTCTCTCTCTTTCTCTTTCTACTCTTTCACTTACTAAACTTATCGTTCGTCGTTCATCGTTCTCAATCTTTCTCGATTTTTTTCTTTTCCCGAGCCCCGGCGTACTTTATAAACTTCTTTTTTATCCAAATATGAGACAAGTATGGCGCGTTTTGCGGTTTGACGTTTTATTTTACAATTGTGTATTGAAATTATGAATTTTTCGTTCTTATATTTAACCGTGACATTTGAATACATTGATATTAATTTAAGATGAACAGTCAATTCGACTATATAAACGTAAAGCTAAAAGATCAAATAGACAAAAATACATGACAAGATGGATCCACCCACATTATAATTGCGATTGCAAATCAACTGTTACCGGACTCCATTTACTTTGATCGTTTGTTTTTGAACTGACTGGAGTTAATTACGCTGATCATGCCACTATTCTCTCTCCGTTCTCATTAAAGCATGAATGATCGACATCGGGGCCGTTCAAATTGGATACCAAACGGGTAGATTGGCAATCGTTCCTCTCTTGCATCCATTTGTTTTAACACCTAAACATAGAAATATATTATAACATTTTTCATAAAAACAAATAAAGTGTTAAATGTAGTAATCGTTACAAAATAATTATCAGGCTTATTCGATACTGGACCGCCCCTGTTGTGTAGACATTACAATCCATTCGCTTTTCGAAAAAATTCTTGAGAAGTAAAGATACAATCTGCAGTGTGTGTTGTATAATATAATTCGTCTTCCAAAGTCACCTCGTATATCTGCAATTATTAAAATATAATTTACAATTTTATTATTGTTTTGAAGTAATACAATATGTTTTTTGAGAGATAATAACAACTCTTTTTGCTCTAAGTCTTTAGTTTAATTTTAAAATGCTATTGAAATGTTACGTGTATAACAAATAATGTAACTACGAAGGGTATAAATAAGTATATAAAAATAATTACAGGTATGTTTTATTCGCAACGCTTTAAGGCATAATAGAACAGCTCAGGTGAAGACAATACACACTTGCAATATTGGTTTACGAAGCTGTCAGAATTTTAAGTAGTTAATCGTATTGGTGATGTCGTTGAATGATTTACAAAAATTTCCTAAAAAGTTCAAGTTAATTTCAATATTATAAATATGAAAATGATTTATCAATCTCAAATTATATCTTATTTCAATCAATATAGCCATAAATGCAAATTTAATTATTTTTTACACAGATTAAGTTTAAAAAAAAAACGATATGTTAATGTCTGTCTGGCTGAAAAGTTCATCTCACATGACCATGCTTACTATACACAAACAATGATACTGGTTATCTTACTCGTGACTATGACACATCACGTGCTATTCGAACTCGTGAATTTCACGAAAAGTATAATATCGCTCCTCTTTAATCAATATTTTCTATAAATAAAAGTACATCAAATTGTAGATATTGGGAGATAATGAGTAATTCTTTTTTTAATAAAAATATATAGTTCCCTCTTTCCTTATTTTTCTGATTAACAAAACATTGAATGCTCTGTGTTATTTACCATAATAAAATAATGTACAGTCAGTACATGTCTTTTTTAATCAATTAAATAAAAATTGTATCTTTGTTAATTAAACTTTGGACCACCGGAAAATCTAAATACATACAATAATAAAAAACAAATAAGTGGAGTCACACTGTCTCTCTACCTCTTCTGGGTAATAGTGAGCAAGAGGGTAATTATCGTATTTAGCATCCACGAAAACTTATTTTAACAAACTTTAAGGCGAAACTAACATTTATTTTTTTTAATTTCTTTCTACCGGTATATACCTGACGTAAAATCTAAATCTATATTCTAGAAATGATCGGCACTTTGCATAAGTTATAAACACATTATTTAAATACATTCTAATTAAAGCTTATTAAATTCCGTCAATTTAAAAAGGTATAACAAAATTTTAAATTATGGATATGCTTGGCGTACCTTATCAAACGTAACAGTACCACCGGCTGTGTTTAGAAAACTTATAACCACAACTACCACTAAAAAGCTGAAGATAATGAAGAATATCACTTTTACGCTGGTCCAGAATTCCATTTGTAACGATAATAAATCGTAAATAAAGAGATTTTTCGCAAGTTTTCTTTATCCACGCAACTTTATATATACGAACTTCTTAATTGATTCGCAGCCGAGACTTTAAGACAGACTGATTCGCCTGTATCTGAACCAGTGGGTTAAACGTCAGGAGAGCTTCGCGATACTGGCTTTGAACAAAAACAGAGCTGATAATGCATTATCTCTTTCTTTACTTCAGTCACATGGTACTGACAAATATATTATTTAATAGTAAAAAAGGCGGTGCATATATTCTTATCGATAAATTCGAAACACATTCTGTTAACAAACTTTTAGCATACTGGGCGTTCATTAGCCGTCGGCGGGTATTTATTATAATGTGGCCATTACTTACACGATCATAATAACTCGGCCTCCCCCTATTACCGCAGCTCTACAACTCGCCTGGCCAGCCTGGCGTGTCCTCTAAACTTTATAATCCAGCTCGGGCGCGCGCGCACATAGGTCGATCGGTAAAAGTGCGCGAATCCCGATCGATACAATCTCGGCACCTCCATCATCCTTCGCACGCCTCCTTCTCTCCTCCTTCTCCTCCTCCTCCTCCTCCTCTCGCGGCGCATAAGTCACTGGAGGACCGTCCGCGGCGCGCAGTCGTGTAAAACGCTCGCGTTCGTCTCATCGCTATTCCGATCGCGAGGGCCCGAACCTCCTCGTAATGTAATCCCTCTGCGTGTTACGTTCGCACGCAGCAGCAGCAGCCCTTAAAGCTCCTTTTCGCCTCGTCGTTGCTGCTGCTGCTTGTTAAAAGCTTTATAGTGGCGTGTGCGCGCGAGCACACGATACGAGAGAGTGCTGGAGGGGTAGAAAATTATGAACAGCGTGTTTTATGTACTGTGTCGCTGCGCCGGCGCAGCGTTGAATTTTTACGCTGCGCTGTGAGAAGCGCTTCTTTTTTGGAGTGAGAGAGGGAAAGAGGCGAAGACGCGCCTCTGCTGTAGTTGTAGCTTGTGTTGATTAATCGCGGTGGGAACGCGCGGCGCTTCGCGGTCTAGGGTAAGAAAGTCCGCTTGTGAGCAAACCTCGTGCATTAAGAATATTCATTTTTCTCCTAATTACGAAATTATGTGGCGATTTAAATGCTTGTTACATTTGTGTTTTCATAGCTGTAATGTTTCAATTTTATTTTCCCGAATGATTTTTATTATAATTAATACTCGCAAGAAATTTGTAAAGAGCTTATCCCGAGTTATGCCATTGTCTTTGACTGTATTTTGGCATTAAAAAGGCACTCATGTCTGAGTATTTGTATTAATGGGGCCTATGCATTCTTTCTCATATTTAAGCTACTTTATATTAAAATGAGCATAAAAGATTATCAAAGTGTAGATACAAAATATTATCGACGAGTTTTAAATATTTAAAACTATATTGATTTGATGAAACATATATTATAAGCGGTATTAGATAGTTGAAAAATCGCAGAATTTAATAATATTCGAAATACATTTTAATAATCTTTTTCCGCTAAATTTAAGAGCTTATAATATTGTTCTGAAAAAATGAATACCATTGAATGTTTAAGAACTCGAATTAAAGCTCTTTCTGTTTACTTTAATAATCTCATTTGTTTGTACTCCTACAATAAACATTTGCAATGTTATAGCCCAAGAATGAAACTTTATTGCTATCAAAATTTGTCAACAGTCTATACTCATGTTTTATAGTATATTTAATAAATTCGACGTACACTCCGCTGCAAAAATATAGAAATATGTAATTTTCTCTAATCACGTTATGATATACGTAAACACAATATAATTCGACTATCTCTAATTAAACGAAATTAATAACGTAAAGGAAAGAAAGGTATAACAGGAGGGAAACGAATTTATTGATATTTTCATGAGAGCATTCCCAATAGCGGCTTTTTCGCTGATTCACTATATTTCGCGCATATTAACACCATGAAGCTTCGTTAAATCGGCATTCGCATAACCATATCCATAAACAGCTCTATATCACGCCAAAGTTTTAACGGTTGAGAGAGCGCGCGCAGCCCGTATACCTATACTCGCGCACCTGAGCGCGCTATACGGCTATATCGGTATTCAATTAAAAAGTCCCGATCGAAAGTCTCAAAAGCCGTAAGTTTCACAAAACGAAAGGCAAAAAGGGTGCGCGCAAAGCATAAGAAAAGGAGAAAAAAGCCGGAATACATACATACACACACGTGCATATATGCGTATATAGACTCGACGCTCGCAGAGCTGAATCGAGAGAAGAAGAGCAAAAAGAGGAGACGAGGACGCGCAAACAAGTCCAGCATTTCGAAAGCGACGCAGTCGTTGATTATCATGCCTGTACGCGTGTCTCGTATAGTCCGGCTTCTATATGCACCGTGCGGCCCGTTTCCATATACGTTTCCTGCTCGCAAGAGCAGCAGCAGCAACCCTTCATTTCGCTCCTCTCCTGCGAGCGTGAGCAAGACCGGAGGAAAAGAGGGGACGCGAAAGAGAGAAAAGGAGGATAGATAGATAGATGCCTGCGCATCATCGCCAACGTGTATAGTAGCAACGTGTATAGGCGCAGGCTATACTTAGCTACTTGATTTTAATTACACGAATTGTCACTTAGATTTACGAGTTTTTTCCGTTGATTAGGCCGACGGCTCTGCTGCTCTTCCCCCCTCCTCTCTCTCTCTCTATCTCCCGGGATGCCGGCGCGCGCGACGTCGTTGCGCCTGAGCGCCATCGAGATTTATATTTATTGACCTGCTGCCGCGTGCGCGCGTGCGAGTGGACCTCCAAAGTAGGGAATGCCGTGTAAGGAGAAGGAGAGAGATGGAGAGAGATTGAAGAGTCGCGCTGCAGCCGTGTTGCTATAGAGAGCGAAGGGGAAAAACGCTCGATCTCTCGAAAACTTTATTTTAACCTTTGCGCCCGCGATGCAAGATCGCGCGAAATCGTAATGATCCTCATGACCCGAGGTTTCGCTTTTTCCACGATTACTGATTACTTCATTACAGCTGTTTTAAGTGTGTAGAAAGTTCATAGCTCGGAGCAGTTGTCCTGTTTTTAATTTTTATAACACTTTATATTACTGTCGTTTTCTGATGGTCTATAATTAATATTGTATTGAAAAACTGCTGTTAGTGCATACACCTCAGCGTGCTTTGACAAAACATGTTTTTTTTTAATTTTACTTATTCAAGAAAATTGTCTTGGATTCATCTAAAAAATATAAATTTTAATTGTAGTACCCCCTTAAAGCGAAATATCTACCGTTAATGAATGATTATACGTTTACTCTCTTTATATCAATTCTGATGTGAGGCTATATAATATAATACAAAAAAAAATGGTCGAGAGGCAGTGGCAAAGTCAGAGGGGGTAAAAGGGAAAAGCGGCTTTACCGAGTCGGTATAGCTATCTCACGTCAAAAATTCTCCCGAAATTGCGTGTAGGTCAACTTTATGGTTTGTCTTATACGCGTCCCCCACACAATTTTGTCCGTTCACAGCACTGGAAGCGACAAAACTTTTCCCTCGGTATAAAGGATCTCTTCACTGTTTTCTTAGACAGTCTACATTTTTATTAGTCCCGCATTGTCTCTGATCTTCCTACTTTCTCTCCCCACTATCTATTAGGCGTTTGTGTATCCTTATCCCCTGCCTCTATCAAGATATTCATTAGTTTCTTACACCACAATGTATAATCATATTTTATTTGTTACTTTTAATAATGATAAAAATAATGAGTATAGAGCTGTATAGATATTTTATTCTGAGAAACGACAATATATGCCGAAAATTTCGCTACCAAATATTCCTATTTACGGTTTAATTGATATATATTAATATACATTCACGAAACTTTAATCTTCCTTCATTAGTAGTTAGCAGGATCCTCTCATCTTGACCGCCGAAAAATAATAAGCGGCAACGTATCGGCAACCATCTCTCTCCGCCTCTCCTCTCCGTCTATATTTTTATCCATCCATCCGACTGTGAGGAGAGAAGACAGACCTAACGCTGCAAAGACCTCTCTCTCGCTCGCCGCTCTCCTCGCAGTTCTTTCATTCAGATTCATCGAATGAATCACACGGCGGCCCTCGTAATGGCGCGTTTTGTTAATGGAGCTCCGCTGCCGCCGCCATCGCGAGGCGCTAAAGCGCGAGCAAAACGAAAGCGAATCGAAAGGAAAAAACAGGTTCCCTCTGCAGCGAGCCCTCATGCGAGAGCGCGAAAACGTCAGAAATCACGCGGCGCCGCCCCCGTCCCCTCGGGGATACCCCGACGAGAGTTGCCCGCCCGCTCTCTCGCATTGACGGATGTAATAACGAAGCAACGCCGGCGAATATATATTAGACTTTTAAATGGCGCGCGATCCCCGATCGACCTCTGCCGCGGTGTGGTCGTATCCGAGTCTCTGCGTGTAGTGGTAGTAGTGGTGGTGAGTAAATGAGTGCTCCGCCGGCGCTGCTTTAGCAGCTAAATCATTGTGATTGACGGTATCCGGTTTTGCTCAATCGGCCGACCGCTCGCTCGCCAGTCGTCACGCCGCCAACGACATTTCGAAAAAGCCTTCTTTTGCCCAACACTCTCATATATATAGGCTTCGCGCCCGATATATTTATGTGGGTGACGCGCGGCTTTGTATCGTCCTTTTCGCCCTGCGAATTTGAGGATTACGAGCTGTGTGCTGCCTTAACTCTCGGAAGGAGTGCTGGAATTTATCGTTTAATAAGTTTTTTCGATTTTCTCCATGGTTTGCTAAATTTATGCCGATTTTATGCAATGAGATGTGTTTTTTTTTCTTTCCTTTGATACGGAAGATCTTCGGAAACTTATCAACGTCAACGTTTTTTGCGAAACAGATGAGCTGATTTATGCTTATTGAATTTCTAGAACGCGAACACGTTCTTGAAGAGTTCTGGGAACTGTTAATGTAGCAGGTTCTAAGTTTTGTAGAGCAGTATTGATATAAATATAAAATACTGTAGTTTTTGTGATAGATAAATTATAATTTCAAAGACTATACAAGAGTTGATACCAGATTTTCAAATCGATTCAATTTAAATTACATAATCATGGTATCGTTTTCTCAAAACAACCCTGGTGAAAAATCGTCTATGCGAAATGGCCAAGAAGTTAGAAAATAGCTAGTAAAACTGGCTAATTAATGGCTATGATGAAACGATTT
>UXGD01005718.1:0-13875 GCA_900474315.1 Torymus auratus
ATATATATATGTATATGTATATGTATATGTATAACTACGTTCTACGGATGAGAGGTGTAAATAATTAAGGAAAAAAAATTTTAATGATAGCAAAATGGAAACGTATTATATATAATATTTAATATACCGGCCACTTCATGAGCTTCCGGTCGAACGCTGCCGCGATCATAACGTGCTGTGGTTTTCTTTTTTTCTTTAAGCATTGACGTACCTCCCCGAAACTCTGTTCGGGGCTCGAGAATGAATCTTACACACACCCGTGGTGGAAAAAATAACAAAAGATTTTTGAAAATTTTTTTGTCTTTATCCCCGCGACTTGAACCAGGTGCAGTGGTCTATAATATAACCTTCGCCGCTCTTAGATCGCGTGTTTTTTTAAAAGACTGTCCGTCTTTATTTTTCCGTCTTTTATTTAACGAAATGTACGGTTTTTTAAACAGACTTTTATTTTATAGACGTGTATTTTTTAATCGCGTTTTTGCTCGCGTACGTTTATTTTTTTTTATTATATATGGCGAAGGCGATGGAGACAGTTGCGCCTGAGTTGAAAATTTTTACGAAGGAAAAAAAATGAGGAAAACACGTGCGGACGTCGCGGCGGCGGCCAGTTCGACCAACTATACAGTATGTTAAAGCGCGTCTGAAATGGATTTAAGACTTAATATACGCGCGCAAGAGAGTTTGTAAAGTCTTAAGTCTCGTGCGTGTCTTAGCATCGCGGCTAAAAAATCGATTTGAGTGCGAATTGAATTGAGTGAGAGAGAGAGAGAGAGAGAGAGAAAGAGAGAGAAAGAGGGTGGGTGAATAAGAGAGGGAGTGAAAAAAGGTATAAATGAAAACGATGTTCCTCGCTAAACCGGTCGCGTCGATCGAGACGCGTTTCTTCTCTTCGCGTGATTTATCTTTAATCTCGATTTTCCGTATCCCTTTTCTTTTTCTAGTTTTTGTACAACCCTATTTTTTTACCGAAAAATTACATTGTCGAAGCGAGCGTTTTCGTTTCCTCTGTTAATTTGTTGTCTCTCTTTAACAAGCGTTTCATTGTAAAATTCCGAGTGAAATGAATATAAGAATCATCGCAACTGTAGGGTCTCAAACTGTGTACTTTCATCCTTTTTTTTTTATATTTAATTCAAACGATTCTTTTGCACCATTATAGAATCCACGATTTTATCTTACTGTATCATCCTTAATTTATTTAATCGTATTATGCATATCACGAGACGATATAATTTATAAATTGCGAAAGAGCATAGTTAGGCCCTGTGCAATCACGACAGCGCGCGCTTCTCGAGCGCATTTCTCGACGCTGCACATTGGCGATGTCATGAGTGCCGGCCACGTCGCGGGCCTCGAAATATTATCTTAATTGTAAAAATTGATTTCTTCGTATATATTGTACATAAACAGATCTGATATAAAGAACTACAAAATATTATATATGTGGATATGTAATAAGTTTCACGGGCTTCGCTATTTTAGTTGCCCGCTCTGTTGTATCATATTAAACCAAAGACCATTCAATCATCGAAATTACAATGACTATTTTTTTCCAACACCTTTTGATCGCCTTCCTGTTACCTAAAAACACCTAAATAAAATCCTTCAACTTTTTAATCATAAGTATTTTTTTAATTAAATAATCTTTAAGTTACTTTACTCATAAAAAAAAAATCCAAATTAACACTATCGATACATTTAGTCGTATAATAGATATATAAGCAAAACAATTTCATTCAAAATACTATGCTTAAGTATATAAAAAATATTCAACAAAAAATTAACTACCTCTTATAGTTATCAAATCAAATGACTTCATATAATCTAAATCGCCGTCTACAATGATTATCAAACTAAACAGTAATCCATATCGATATTCAAACGACTTGTTACCCAGCAGTCTATCGCTTCCAAAAGCTACAACAGCTACCTATTAAAACTCCACACCGGCCGTCCCATAAATCACATTCTACGAACTCCACAGTTCTCCTACACCATATCAATGCGATAGCCCACCAACGAGTTTCCTCGTGGCGCTCGCACCTGCCATTCCAAACATCACGCGGCTATGCGCGTACGACAACGGTATATCCAGCAGAATCATCATCATCACCTGTCACCCGCGCCTCCTCTCGTCTAATCATCATATACATCCCAAGAATCCTCATCGCGCGCACGTCCCCCAAAAAATCCCTCCGCACACGTTTCCGCTGTCCTAACGATCATAATGCCTAGGCAAAACATTGACACCTCACTATGGAGTCGGCGGCGCTTCGCGCATAGGAAATTCATCGGTCGGTGCGGCTAACGTCAAACACACCTAGTGTATTACCGATCCCCACGTGAAAGTCCATTATACACGACAACGACGACGGCGCGACAACGGGCTAACAGCTTGGGCAAACAGCGCGGCAGCCGACACAGAGACATCATCCGTCGCCTCCCCCCCTTTGCATGTGTGTGCATACATACACGGACATTTGTACGCGCCGCCCGGCGGTCAAATAGTACGTGTATAGGGTGCTGCTGCCGATCTCTCGAAAAATCGACGCGCGCGCGCGGTTAGATATCGGCCCGTGACCCGTGTGCCACACCGAGAGGCGAGAGCGCGTGCGAGACGTCTGTTGGGAGTTGGAATTCCTTGGGATGAGGTAAGAGGTGCGCACGGGTCGTATATATGTGCGGACAGTTTGTTTTGACTTGCTGATATAGACGTTATACCCATGGCTTGTAGTGTGGAATTCGGAGAGTATAGTGAATATGAGGAGCTTATTTGTAACGTCGGTACATTGTTTTTCTTCTTTTTCTTTTCGTGTAATAAATTCAATTAAGAAAGAAAGTGTTGATTAAAATTTATTTCATTATAATGATTAATTTGTTTGCTTAATCGAATATAGATATTACTATAAAAACTTATGTCAATAACGTAAAATCAAAATTCAAACTTTTAATATCAATTAATATAAGTGAACATTGATTACTTTACATGATAGATTATAAGTCTTCGTGAAGTTGAATTTACGTGAAAAAAGTATTCACTCCATCGACCAATGATTCATCAATATATGTTACGATTAATAAACAGATAAACACACACGCGCATTGCACTTGTATATGCAAACACTCGAAAAATCAGTATCGCAAAGATCGCTACCGCATCATCCCTGAAATCTCCAATTTTCCGCTTCGACATACCACCACTCGAGATAAGCCTAGCCAACGCTAATACCCATCCCCTCGCATCTTACACGCGTATCTCAGCGCAGGTACGATCTCCATGATCATCGGCGGTAGCATCAACGGCGGTCCCAGTCTCACACGCGACGCATATAGACGCAGGTCGCAGGGTCCCGGCTACGGGTCCTTGAAAAGGATGTGCTTCGGGTGTCTTCTAGGCCGAGCGCTCGCGCGCGCGCGCGAGCCAGCAGACCGATTGGATCTCATGCGGCGAAGGTATGAATGAACGTCGTGAGAAGAAGCGGCGGGGAAAAAATTCGAGAAGAAGAGAGAGAGGGGAGTCGAAACTATGAATGGACGTGCAGGGCTTGTGTACACTGTTGCTCTGCTATGGGAAAAGTGCGAGAGAGTAGCTGTGATGAACGAAACTTCAAGGCCCGTAGAGAAAAAGAGATACCGGAACGAGTGCGAACGCGTATACTTACTTGTGTCGTTCGTCGACTTCAAACGGAGAAGTTTTTTTTTTCGGTGTCGGAGGAGGAGGAGAAAGTCGTAAAAGTTTACCGGGCGGATTTGTGAATGAACGTAGGATGTGATTTTTTTTTTGTTGCTGTGGGTGAGAATTTTAGGACCACGTCGTCGCTGACATTGTTTAATTTTTCAACCAGACTTTTAAAGTTATATACTTACTTTAATTTTATCGGTGACGATCTGTTAATTTAAATGTATACCAGCGCTCACAGCTTCTATACACTAGGCTGACTCACGCCTGTCCTGACCTTTATACACGCAGATACTTTATGATCCGATTATAAGCCCCGATTACCATACTACGAGCGTTCCAATTCCTCCACTATTTGAATACACACCTCTGTAACAATCTATTACCCATCCAAAACACTCCGAGACCACCGGTAAATCAACTCTAGCGTTAAAGTACCCGCCATATTCTTCGCGCACCGGTAGTTTGCTCTGTCTCTCGTGCGTCATGGGTCCTCGCCCCGCGCGACTCTTTTTGCCGGTATAGGTCACAGGCATTCGCATTATCCTTTGCACGTGGCCCCCCTGGAGCACATACTCACTGTACACAATCTTACGGTGCGAATCTTGCGCCTCGCCCTCTTCTCTTGACGTCATCTACTCCTTGTTCTGCCTGGTCCCAGCCTCTCCTTCGCGCGCCGAGACGATATATATAGTTGGCACTTGCTGCGTCGCTTTATGGTTCGCGGACTTTGCGGTCTTTCATTTTACCATTTGATTTAGTAGGTCTTTAGTAACGATTTTTAGTTATTTTATTTGGCATAAATAATAATCTCTATACCCTGCTGAAAATCGTCCATTTTTTCTCCATTAGTGAAATGATTTTAGTACATTTTCTAACCATTTTACAGCGAGTTGACCGATGATTATAATATTCAAAGCAGTACTTTGCATTTTCAAAACTCAGAAATAATCGATCTAGTTTCATACAAAATCACTCATTATTATTACTATTTAACACCGCTACACCACCGGTCCTTTTGATCTGTACCAACAACAATTACAACAATTATCCAGCAGCGTCGTTGTTTACATGTTCCCATTCAGCAACCACTAATCAGCGACCCACGGTTCACCAAATCCGCGCGTATCCTTTCCTCTCCAAAAAAAAAACGAACCTGCAAACTCACGGCAAAGATCGAAAACTGGTCCACCATCCTCCCCCTTCTCTCACGCATCACGAGTCCTTGACGGGTAATTTCTATCCATCCTCCTCCTCCTCCCCCTTCTCATCCTGCCGAATTTCGTCGCGGACGCGCAGGACACACACGCACGTGTATAATATAGAAAGAATATACGCACACGAGAGAGAAGCAGCGTCTAGGTCAGCCTCGAGGGCGAAATATTTCGGCTCCTTTCAGCGACGGTGGGCCTCTCTCTCTCTCGCTTGGTCCTCGTTGTAATTAGGACAGTGCGCCCGCATGCGGCGGCCGCGCCGCATTCCTGCTAGTGGTGACCCTGCGCGAGCGCAGAGACAACTTCCCCGGGAGAGACAAAAGAGAGCGCAGCCTGAAAACGTTGCCTGAATGAGAATTGGAGATCGGAGGTGCTCGTTCGCTTCTGTGTGTATATTATATGGGATAGAGTGAGAGAGAAGGAGATTTCGAATTTTCGTTTCCTCGATGGTTAGAGGGAGAGAGAGAGTGGAATGTCCGAAATGTCGGGGTGGATGAATGGGCCAGGGCGCGTTACGTCGCAGTTGTCGGGGCTGCGTGAAGGTCGTGTTTGTGTGGGTATATAGATGAAGAGGGAAGAATTGTCTAGTAGATTATGAGATTGGGACGAACGTGTCAATTTCGAGTGTCAATGTATACAGGGTGGAAGTTGGGATTTTTAGCTAATAGAAGTGTAGTGTAGAGAGGATAATGAAGACGCGATTGTGGTAGCATGTTATACAGATGTTTATATCGTTTTCAGGCGATTAATTTATTTATAGAATGAAAATGTTTTCTCACAAATAAATTGCTAATATTATTTTCAGTATTAACTAGAGCTACGAAAATTATACTAAACTGCCGAAGCTACTAAACAGCGAAACCATATCGGTTCGACGATTGCAACCGATAGACCGATTATCCGATCCTCTGCCGCCCTCACCTTAACTCAATACCCGCGAAACCCGCTCGAACTTTCTCACTTTTACATCGCACTCTCACTTTTTTTTACACTCCGCTCCTCTCGACTCGCCGCCTCGTCGCCCCATCTTTATTATTTTACGATATTATCATATCCCCCCCTCTCTCTCTCGCTTGCTCCGACATCTCCGGTCCATCTAGATCGCTATCGCCCGGCGCGCCTCGTCTTTCCACCTTTTATCTCATGTTTCCCCACCGCCGCTCGCTTCACGACTAATTTCGCCTTGTTAGCGGCCGCGCGGAAACAGATGCTCGCGCGCGCGTGTGCATCTTTACGTTGCTTCTTTCTTTCTTTCTTTTTTGTTCTCGGTGAGGGTTTTTGCCGCCGCGGCGACGGGGAAGTTGCTGCGGATTTTCTGGGATAATGGGAAAAGAGAGGTGAAAAACTGTGGTGGTGAAATGTTGTGATCGGTGGGTGACACAAGGGCGATCATGTAAGCCTAAGTGGTTTTGGGCATCGATCTGTGAAAGTTGAGAGTATAGTGGTATTTTTATATGCCGATTTATTTGTATCGTTATAGATATTCATCTACCTGCATCATAATAAGTACTGTTAAAGTTATTTTTTAGATAAATTAATTATTGTTTGCTAAAAAAATAATATACATTCGTGTTTCACGATTTTAGAATAGCAATTCGAGTATTTTAGTAAAAAAATTCATCTCGTCACCGTTGGTAGCTAATACAATTATTCATACGGTTTAGGGCTACCCAAAACTACAAATTTTCATTAAATTATAAAACTAATAGTTATATATTACAAACTTATGAAAAATAATTAAATATACAAAAAATAATCTCCACAAAGCATCTCCCAAACCTTGGGCAAGCTCGAGGCAGACTAATTCGCTATTCAAATCACTGCAAAACTGCATCTCCGAAACCTCCTTTCCGATCCAGTCAACCTATCACCTCGGCTCCGAAAAACCTCGTCCTGTCGGGAGGACAGCTCGTAAAACCGACCTGCGCCTATCTCGCATTATACAATTCTATAAATCCTAATTTACCAAACGAGCGAATCGCCACGAAATTTCCATATATTCATTCCTCTCTGCTTCTTCTTCTTCTTCATGTCGTCGCTCTCCTTTTTCCCCACTCCGATATATGTCTTCATCCTGACGCGCAGCTTCTTGGAAGAAATCTCACGGTTCCCACGAACGCTGCCGCATTTCTCTGAAGTTCGCGCCTCGCTCGCGGGATTCTCTCTTCTCTCGCTCGGTGTATAAGGATGACGAAAATTATATCAATGCGCGCGCGTTCGCACGATGCGTCACGGAGGAAATCCGCGGGAAGGAATGCGGGATGCGCGGAACGAGTCCGCGATCTTTTATGTCTATTGACGATCGAATGTCGGCGGCGGGATCTGGCCTTTTTTCAGCCGTGATGTTTTGGAGCAACATAATGTAGAGTGTAAGAGGGTACATGTAAGCGGTGGGAATTCGGAGGGCGTGTTGTGAGGTATTTATTGGCTTGTCAGGGGTGATATCTTTGGTTTTCCGGAAGCGTGTGGGAAAACGGAACTGAGGATGCGGAAGATATTGTTTCGGTGCGGTTTAGTAAAGGCTGCGAAAAGGTTCTTTGGGCGATATTTAGTTTAATTATGTATAGAACTTGAAAACTTAATTCATTAAATAATGTATCGTTTATTATAATTATTAAATTTTTTAAATAAAAAGTTTATAATAACAAAATTAATTAAAAGATTTTTTTAGATAAAGGTATATTAGTTTGCAAAATTAATAGTACTTTTCGTATTCATTGTAAACTTACATTTTATTATTGGGATTATTTATTACACTCGGGCGAAAAATCTCACGCCTGTGGCGCGAAGATTATTTTTTGCGTACTTCTCGTACTTGATTTGATTCATTTACGGGGATGTACAGTGGGTTGATATTACGATCCGAGGAAGTAAAGTAGTACATTACGCCCTAGGGACGTAACGTTCCATTTTATGTCCGCAAATTCTAATCGAATTAACTGATTTTATGCCCGCTATGACAAAAAAATCGTTCGAAGCTTTCAACTTAGTTGTTGGACAAGTAATGAATCCTTAAAGAATTGATACAAAAATTATAAACGGAATTTTACATGACATCTCCTACATTCGCTTAAAATTATTGAATAATGGTTCTAAAAAAATACATAAAATTCAGCATCGTTTCTTCACCAATAAATCTAAATCTCCTATACCATCACGACCCCAACCGCTAAAATTGAACGATGACCAAGCGCGTGCGAACATAACCGTCGATCGCGCTTGCGCCTCTCAAACATATTGCCCGCAAAGTCCATTTTGTCGCGCCGGATAACCGTGCGAGTCAAAGTCGCCGCGGCTCTCCGATAACGTAGGACCCGAAATATACACACGAACACTCTCAGAGCGGCTAATTGCCGTAGATACGGACGCTGGTCCACACAAAACAGGACCAGCAAGAGTCAAGACACACACACATGAAACAGCCGAACGCGCGCGAGAGCGCGAAATGCATGGGAACCGAAAAATCGCATTGACACTCTTTTCCCGTAGCGGCGAGCATTTGCATATCTGAGATGCACTTCGCTGAGTCTAAGGTTGATGCCCTGGTGAGTTTTTCCGTTTTTCTGCGCTCGCGCGCAGGCGTCTTTGAGCCGATGGATTTATGGGAGTGGAGAGAGTGGAAAATAAGAGAAGTGTTATTGGTGGATGTGTATGTATATGTATATATAGTGCGGAGGCGGCACTGGCGTTGAAAAGTGCATTAGCGTTTGAGTTCGGGGTGTTATCGAACGCTGAGACTGTTTTAGGTGGGTCGGATGGTGCCGTAATGAAATGAAATCTCACGTTGCTGGGTTTCGAATTGCTCTGATCTTGCCGATTTCTAATTGAGGAAAAATACTTCTAATTCGGTTAGATATAAGGTTTTTAAAATATACATTTTAGGATATGCTATTTTAGTATTGAAATTCATTTAATAGCAATCATTCAAATATTATTTAATAAAACTAGATTTTCTGTTATAAAGAAAAACCATTCAATTATATACTAAAAAAATATTTTACATTCTGAGTGTATAAAGACATTATAACTGCATTCTTTCAGTACAATTATTAGTATAGCATACACTCATATCATAAATATGGTGCTACCAAGGTGAAAATCAACGACTTATTAGCATCTAATAAAACCCCTTTTTCCTTCCTCCACCGCTTGAACAAAATAATTTACCGAAACACAAATACACTCTACTACTAACCACAATTAGCAACTCGACTCGTCCTCTATATATACCTCTATATACCTCCTTGCCCCTTACAAACGAGTTTCTTGTTCACAGCGTGTCGCAGCATCCGAATAACAGGCGCATCGGCTGCCGTGTTAGTCTCTCATACACATACATCCTCTACCTCTGGCCAACGATGAAGTGTCGCGCGAGTAGAAAGAGAGAGAGAAAGAGGAGAGAGAAATGAGAATGCATTACCGAGCGCCAGTGCAGAGATCGACGTTGGTGGCTCGTCGGATAGCCACGCGGGGACGAGTGTAAGGTCTCCGGCGCTCCTGCGACTCCGCGTTATTACGGTGACGGGGGAGGACAAGGTGAGCTGCGAGAGAGAGCATAAAGGATATACGGTGTTGTGTGTTTTATTTCTCGAATGTATAGGTAATTATCTTTTGTTCTATGCCTCTCTGAATTTGAATCAGTGAAATTCACTGAAAATCAGTTATAAGTGTACCCAATAAACTGAAGTGTTCAGTAAAAGCTGAAAATATAATTCTAACTGATTTTCAATGAATTTTTCACGGATTTAAATTTATATTGTGGGAAGTGTAGAATTTTTTGTCAGGTAATGTTTTGGTGATCTTCTGCTATAATGGAAAACTTGACATTTCAGCGAGTCGAAGAAAATCAAATATTTCTAACACAATTATACATCTGAGAAGTACAGTGTATATAAGTATTTTTCAAATCGAATATTGTACAGCCCCCCGAAAAAAGAAACCGAGAAAGCGAAAGGGAGCAAGAGCAACAGAGCTACAAAATCGAAGAGTAGGAAAAGAACGCGATGCCCCCTCTTTCCCATTCGCTCCCTCTCGACGTGGCATTCCAAAGGAAAGACAAAAACGTGACTGCTCCTCCGTGGGCCAACGGTGGACAATATGTAAATCAGCAGCGCGCGGTGGTCACGATGTCGCGACCTCGCTTATGCGCGGGCGGTTCGCATGCCTTACACATCGTGTAGGGTGTAAGAGTAGTCTTTGTTCATCGTTATTATGTGATACCTGTAAAGAAGACGAAGGTGGTGTATATATATACATACACTGGTGTATAGCGAAATGTATATAAAAGTGTATGAGATAGATAACCGCAGGAAAACGAGGAATTCGAAAGTTACAAATGAGGAAGTGCGTGTGCGCGCGCTGGTGGAAAAATAACCGAAGACATGAGGCTCGTGCGCATTTGTCTTTTGAATTCTCCCGCGCGTGAGTCAAATCTGAGTCAGCGACGATGCTTGGGAGGAGAAAGAGAGGGCGGCGAGCAATTTATTACCGCTGGAGAATCCATAAAATTGACCTGAGCGATCGTCGATAAGGAAGCGTTTGTGGGTGATGCGGTGGTCTGAGGTATTGGGCTAACCAATATCGAAGTTAATTTCTCGGGGAAGTAACATGTGAGCGTAATAGCTGTTGTAAATAAACACGTTTTCTCTTTCATTTTTCTAACTTAAGTATTTTTTGTCTTAAATAACTAACTATCATATAACGCGGGGATTCACATAGCAAGTGTTATTCTGAATTGACGAGTAGAGTAAAAACTCATTGTTGTCAAACATTTTCTTGTTGTGGATAACTTCACCCTTTTTTTAGACGGATAACTATAAATGGCTACTGGAGAGCGTAGGAAAAGATGAAAGGTATAATATATATTCAGAGGCCGATCAATTTTTTACTGTCCTCTTCAATACATATTCGGTGCGGTCTTTGCACCTTCATCTGATATAGTAAGCCACGTAAAGAGCCAGCGTTAGCAAACACAACTTGTAATCGTAAAATTATCTACTTGTTCAAGAATAAGTTTACGGCTGCATCGCTAAAATCAATCTAATTTGTAGTGATGCATCAAACAAACCCTACTCCAACCCGCAGCGCTCAGATTCGAACAAAAGAATCAACCGCCACCATCCCAATAATTCACAACCCACAGCGAAACAATACGCTCCTCCCACCACCACTCTATCCCTTATACCCCACGACATTGTCTCTCCCAACCACCAAACCCTCCCCCTCTCCTCATACTCACATTTTTCGACTTCCTCCAGCACAGTTTTCACTTCTGACCCACTGCAGCGAGTCTCTCTCTCTCCTTCTCTCGCTCTCTTTCTCTTGGGCAACAATGCCCCATTCAACTCTGCGAAGGACACACACACAGAGAGAGACCGGAAAGTCCATTGAGCACCGATATTGCGGAAGAAGTCGCGCGCCCTCGGGGCGCCTCTCCGCGTGCAAAAGGGCCGGCCCGTAAAGCCGATCCGCCACGGTTGATTACAGGGCGGAAAGGAAGCCGAGGAGTCGACCTGAGGGTATAGGTACGTAGTAGGGATTTTTTGTCGCCCGCTCCGGCTGCTGGGTATTATTTGCTCGATAGTTTGGCCAGCGATTAGGTAGGATGTATATAGCGTGTTCCGTGGTTAGCGAGGAATGTCGGGTGTCTAGAAATGTGCATGGATATATACGTGGGTGCTAAGGAATTTTTACGCGCTAGTAAATTATCGTTATTTCGTAGCAAGATTTAACGACATTCATATATGTTTAAATATATGTAACTTATTTTACAATGTAAAAATAATTTAACATATTAACAAAACTTTTCATCTCTAGTAGCTCCCAGGCATTCCGCAACCCTCCAACGCCGCCCCCTCTCATTACCTTAATAATCACTTTACACTTGCCATCCCAGCAAACCACGTACCTGTCGTCCCGTCACTAGCCAACAACTCATCGACCAGCAGTATATACACACCTCCGCCTCGGTACCTTCCATCCCTCCCTGAATCCTAGACATCACCAAGCTCTCACCATCATACAGCAGGTATAAGTCCTCGGTCTCTCTTGGCACCTGTACCCCGCAACGCCCTAAATCAACTCGCGCGCGCGCACTTTACGATAATTCGTCTCGCACGACTCGAGGGGCGGGTATTGGCACTTGTCGCGGCTCTCTCTCTCTCTTTCTCTCTCTCCCTCCCCGCCACACTCTCACTTCGCCAAAATGCGCGCGATTCGTCGCGCTCTTGACCTGCGGCACGCCGCGCGCGTGATTGATGAATGGGACGTCTCGGCGTAATAGACGCACGCTGCAAGCAGGGGGGAGGAAGGGGCAGAAGGAGACTTTGTCGCGCAGAGCATTGGAGAAGGTACCTAATGCAGACGAGGTGCAGTGTGGTGAAATAGTAGGGAGAAGGTAATGGTGTATTATAAACGATCGGTTTGTAATTAATTGTAAAATTTTGTTTTATTTTTTAGCTGAGATAAATAAAAATTGATAAAATTGATGTAATGTAAAATCATTATAATGTGCAATTATGAGAGGCTGAAAAAGTATACAAATTAATTGTATGAGAATTTGTAGTTTATAATTTAGTTTATAAGAGAGAGGGGAGGTAGCTGGAGTAGAATGGGATATTATATTTGAAAATTATTAGCTGTAATTAGTTAAAAAGAAAAAGATAATATTTAAATGTGGAATTGCTTTCAAATGTTATTCGTATGTAAAAATAAACTTATTTATAATAAATTTGCTAAAAAATGAAGACAGGTCTTATCAGAACGAAAATTTTAGGGAAATTCAGATTTTCAAATAATTAGTTATGAAATTAAAATAGCAAATAAATCCTTTTCAAATCAAGTGGTTTATCTAGGTATATTATACATTTGTAGAGCTGCACGAGAGCAAGCCAATATAATATTTCTGTAATTATTGTCCCGCTCTTGTAAATTCTTGAAAATTTTTCTCTTGCCTTGGTCTTTTCAGTCAATGTGAAAAGTATTATTGTCGTGTCTTAAAATTCTTGATCATATATCATTCCTTATCATCCCCAGCTGTTTGGGTTAAAGGTATTTTTGAAATAATCCACTTGCTTATGGTCGCACGTCTACGTAACTTCCATTTTCTCGTAGACCTCACGTCCCCCCAACTATTGCCGTATGAGTTTAAAAAAAAATTGATTCTTTTTTCCGGGAACATGGACTTAAGATCGTTCTTCCAGAAATTAAATGCATGAACAGGGTATCTTATACTATAAAAAAATGTTTTATCATGGTGATGAATTTTTAAAACTAAATATTAAGAAAAGAGGAAAAGCCAAATTTAGATTGAAAAATGCATTTCAGCAGTGTTATATGATAGTCTTGTCCCAATCAGTAAAGAGAAAAAAGAACCTATTAGACATGTTACATCTTGTTCGTCCAGAGGTAAAATCTTTTTATGAAAAATTATCCACTGATGATGACACGTTGACGATATACTTTGATATTGAGGATCTGTGTACAGAAAATGACCCCGAGATCCAGCGTTTTGAATTAGAAGCACCCAACAATGATGCACAAGAACAAGAACAAACTCCAGTAAAATTGTAAAGAAACGTACTTCAAAAAGTGTTAATAAGAAATGTAGTAAGAAATCAAGGAAACAAGTAACTGAGACTAGAAAACCACTAGTTAATATTGAAAATAAAACTAATAGCGAATCAGATCGGCCAAGAAGATGTAAGACAGCGAAAAAGAAAAAATTATACGACTATTTTTATTATTAGTTTTGTAAATTATTTATTCAACGTTATTTGTATTGAAGCAGGTAACGTAGTTAAATAAATAATCAAATTAAGTCTTTTTTAGCAAAATAAAGCCTCTTTTTTGTTAAATACTTTAATTTTTGTAATTTATATACAAAGTTACATCAATTAAGACTATTAAAAAACATTTAATGTATAAAATATGGACTTAAGTCGTTTTTCCGGGAAAAATTTTTATCGAAATGGACTTAAGTCG
>UXGD01005719.1:0-13874 GCA_900474315.1 Torymus auratus
ACATAGCTAAGATCACAAATAATGCTAATAAATTAATGCCGTTATCGCCTTAATTCACTATTAATTGTTTATTGTGGCTTTTTTACTGCTGTTCCACTACTGGTCCCAAAATTGGCTTTGTCCCAGTACTGCTGCCTTTACCCTATAAGACGTAACGTGTTCACTGTAACACAGTTTCTACAAATATGAAATAAGTATAGATTGCATCTTTTAGTTTTATTATCTAAGTAAAGGTTACATATAAATATGCACTTATTAAAGTAATTGAAAATTCTTTAAACTACGAAGAAGAAGACTTCAATGTTAAACGGCTGATTTAAATTGCATGTAATCTAAATTTAATGCGGTATTCCTGGAAAATCCTTTTGTGAATCGTTGAAAGCGTACTACCTATGTATTAAAGCTTCGGTATACGGTTAATGTCCAGTAATGCGATTCCAAGAATTTTCTTCCGTGGCAGCCACAATAAGTGCCATAAATAAGGGAACCGGACAAAATTGAAACGACATTATTATATAACCTAATTTTGGTCATTACACATATATTTTTTTCTCCTTCTTTTTTCATGTCGTTCGTGGCTCACGTATAATAATTTCGGAGAAAAAAATCACGTGCATCCGTGAATAATGTAATAAGATATATGAAATAAGGCTTATTATAGATTAAAATCTATGTTCCTATAATATAGCCCGCATTTAATGCCGAGTCATGATCGGAACGTGTTTAATACAAAGTCATTCCCCCTTCCGGTCCGATCCTCATTTATGTGTATTTTGACAAGGCGGCTGAAACATTATTCTTGTTGATTACGGGAAATAAATCACGGCATTTGTGCTATTTAGAGAACCTATAATTACTCTAAAAGCATAGAATAAACAGATGGATTTAATCTTCGAGAAAAAAACTTAAATGTGGTGAACAATATTTGAGAACTATATTGGTAAAACAATAAGTGACATTTTATAATAATTATTTATTTTTTTTAATATTATTTTGAAGATATTCAGAATTGATAACAAAAAATATCTCTCTTTGTTCAATCACTAATGTATAGATTAAATATAGTTCAAAGGGAGTAGTTGAATTCAGTGAACGTTACTCTAACAAGGACTGATTCTATAATTTCCGGGAAAAGGATTTTGCTATGAGGCTTTGGTAGGCGTTATCTGGTACCCAGAAATTAATTCTAGTATCCTCAGTCTATAATCTTATAGGCTCTTTTTCCGATAATATGAATTACTATGTATTTCCTAATGACAATGGTTGTAATTTTATTTTGTAATAGCTTCGTAAATATTTGCTATAGGTAAATTAAAAAAAAAAAATTAAAGCATTTTTAAATAAGACAATATTTATCCATTTTTATATACATGCGACTTCGATTATAACTTTCGAGTCATTTTGGTAGGCAGAAAAAAGTAAATTAAAAGTATTATTATCTACTTTCAAGTCGTAAAAAAAATAGAAAAATAGATTCAAGTCATAAAAAATAGAAAAAAATACAGAAATATTAAAACAAAATGTCGTAAAAGTGAAACAGTTACACCCAAACTGCCGTAGATAACGCAAGTAAAATAAGTAATACAGGGATAATTTTATCGACAAATCTGCCGTAAGATTAAAAGAAAGAGTACAAAAATTAATAAAATAATGAATAAAAAAATAAAACAAACAGTAAAAAATGATCAATAATATTTTTTTAATACACAACCAACAACCCAACAACAATATTTGATATTTATATTTAAATTACTAGTTTATAAAAAATAAGAAAAATTAATAGCAATGTTTCACAGTTATAACTGTTGTTACAAAATAGTTTCTTCCAAAAAATTCTTTTTTTTAATCATTGATGAAATAAAATTGGTTTGCTGTTTATTTTTCCTCAATACTAATACATACTTGTGGTAAATTTACTTTTCTAAACAAAAGTCAGTGTAAACAAACATATCTGTCTATATACCTAGCCAGACTTAATCTACTGATTTCTCATTGTTATAGCTCCCCATGTTATTCGCAAAAACTTCCAGCTAATCATTTACAGTCCAAGTGCCGATCATGCAAGTATAAGTAAATACGAGCAGAAAAATAATATAATAAACTAATAAAAGTACTATGAAAACAAATGAATAAACAAAAACAAAAGATGACTAGCGTTTCTATACCAGACCTCTACCACTTGCGTCCTCCACCTAGCCCTACCACTTCATCTGTTTCTACTTTATCTATATCAGCCAAACAGCGATCTAACCTACCTACCGTCCATAACTTCAAAAAGAACCACCTGACGCACTAATCTGCCCAATTCACGGAGCTGCTCGCCTTACCACCTGCTGTTGCGTCTCCTCCTCCTTGACGGATAAGCTGATAGTATAAGTATACCCAAAAGACGTTTCGAAAAACGCGGGGACCGCAGAGGCCAGCACCAGCAGCACCGGCAACGCACACAAATAAAATCATTTCCGCGGCGACGAGCAACAGCAAGTCTCGTGGAGTGTGGAGATTGTGGAGGTGCAAGAGTGTAGTGGACACACGACACACGCGAGTAGGCGACCACGGTACAGCAGCGCAGCCACAGCCTGCAGCTTATCACTGTGACACAGACCGCTCCACGCTTTCGCCTTGTGCTGGGAGAGAGCGAGATGCGCCGCCGAATTTGTGGTTAGCTCTCTCTCCCCGTCGCGCGCATTTCCATTCGTATCGCATCAGCGCCTCGTCGTCAGCACAACGTCCGTTGTTGCTTCATTTCTCAGCGCTGTTACGTACTGCAGCGGGACTCACCCGACCGAGAAAGGAAAGAGGACGCCGCGGCGTGGAAGTCGGTCGCGCGGGGACGCGCGTGTGCCGCCGCCGATTGCTGCACACACGCGCGCGCGCGCGCCGGTAAGAGATACACAAGGTGTAAACGACGGCTTCGCGGCACTTTCGCGTACCTACAAGAAGGCCCCCTTCGCCGTTTTGCAACGGTCTCTCTGGTAGGTGAGATTCTGGTATGTTCACTCTGGTTGGCGATTAGAGCTTTGAGGTTGGGAGGTAGTAATTTGTTTATAGTGAAAGTAGTTTCGAGGTGTGTGGGGAGTATTAGGGGTCCATAGTTAAGGGATATAGACTAGACACAAAAGGGAGCAAAGAAGGTTCAGTCAATGACAAGGTTTTATTTTTTACCATGCTGAAGGCATTGGTATAATTGTCAATACCTTGTTTGGAATTTCTGGATTTGCGAATAGTAAACATTAAGGGGAAAGATAGTTCATTGTTTATTCACTCCAAGTCATCGGTATAGATTTGAAATTCTCAACGACGCTGTTAAATATTCTGTTAGTGAGAACACAAAGGAGTTGTCTTCTATGTCACTGCTGGTAAAATATCAACTGTAAGAGATAATACTAGAATACCACTTGTAGTACTAGATTGAGTAATAATAGATTTTACATTCATGATTTAAATATTATACTTTTGAAATTTATATGTTTAATATGTTCAAATATTTTTAACCCAGACAATATTTTCTACGCCTTGTCAAATGTTTTGAAATTATTTAATTTATTTCATAAAATAGTAAAGTCAGAATTCTTCAAGAACTTGTAAACAGAATGTTATCTATTTGATAAGAAAAATAGCTCAAAAAAATGTAATTGAATTTCATTTGAATAGTTTTTAAATATAATGAAATTTTTTATTTTTAAAAAAATGGAGTATTCAATTCAATTTATTACATCAATTAAAACTGATTTTGATTTTCCTATGTCTAATGTGTCATAGATGTTAGCTTTTTATTTATTATGAACTACCTGCAATCAAAAATCAAATTAATGTTTACTTTTTTGATAATAACAAGTGATTTTATTACAGAACCATTTATTTGGTTATTAAGCCAAAATGACTAAAGGCAAAGTAGTTGCTCGGTCAATCACCAACATGAGGCCAGAAGGAATGACATTGAAAATGGAATGCTTTGAAGAGCCCTTGAGTGCATGTCAAGAGACCGCTCGGCTCAAGCTCAAACGAGAATGTGATAAGGTACGTTTTCTTACAAAGAAGAAATCTCATAGAAAAACCATTCTTATTGTTACAAATTTTGTTTGTCCAGGTTTCTAAAATGTTAGAATCGTTAGTAAAAGAACATGGAGGAACACTAGTATGCCAGGCTGGTGTTGTTAATGCCTATCAATATCAGCTGTAAGTTTAAAAGTTGTAAATTTTGTTATTATATATAAACTTATAAAATCATCTAATATTTTTGTTTTTATACAGACCTTCTGCTGCTCCACCTGCAGCAGCTGTAGTTAAACCAAATACTCAAGCTCAAGTAATTGGAGTTGTAAGTATTATGTATGCTAAGAATTTTAACTATTTATTTATTAAATGTTAATCTCCATTCTCTTCTTAGAATCAAACGGCCAATACCAATAATCAAACTATCAAATTAAATATGCTAAATAGTGCCACAACCCCACAGGGAAATATTGTTGTTATGGATCCAAGAATGGGTGTCATTCTTGGAACTGTTGCACCTCAACAAGGTATTTTAATTATATTTTGTTTACTTATTAGTATTATTATAGGTGTGTGTGTGTGTGTGTGCACGCAAGTACTATGCGTGCGTGTGCGTGTGTTTTTTTATAATGAATATATCCTTAATCCTTGTCAAAAGCAAAAACATCAACTGCAGGTCAAGTTGCTGCACCAGTGTCCATTATGGCAAACATATCAAATACAACATCAACAACTATGACCACTATGACAACTTCATCACCTATTGTGGCTCCTATAGTACAAGTACCTCCTCCTCAACCACAAACTGATAATTCGGTAACTAGACCATTCAGTATTACCAGTGTAAGTTATTAATTGACTGATATTATTAAATGTTAAATTTACATTTAAGATAGTATAAAACTATGAGTTATATGTTTAAGAGAATTTTGTGTATGTATAACTATTAGCACTCAAATCATTTTAATTTATAGCAATGTATATTCAAGCATATCGACGCCTCGTATGAAGAAAAGCACTGTTCGCGGCGCTAGACGAAGACTAGCACAGCTCAAAATCTCGGACGCAGATAGGCACGACTCGGACGTAAAGAGCGACTGAGTTGTCCTTTTTTTCGTCCGCGTACCGCGAGTTATGCTAATGTTCGTAACGGTCTGAGCTGTACTTTTGTTCGTACGGGGCGTCGATATATTCTAAAAATGATGTTATTTATGTATATTCTAAAAATGATCTTTATATATATATTCAGTATAAACTGACGAGGTCAGGCCGTAAAACTAAAGTCCTTCAAATGCAGCAAGCAGAGATTGTAGAAGAAGTAAGAATCATCCTTCAATTCCAGATTTATTTATTAATTGTTTGATTTTGTATAATTTTTTAATTATTATCTTTTTACAGCCCGTGCCCGTTAAACGAACACCAAAGACAAATACACCTACTCATGTAGTTACTCCAAGTAAGTAAAATAATATAGATTTTAAGCACATTAACTAAAAGGCAAGTGATTCATATATCTAATAAAAATTATTTTTTTAGCCACAACTACTCCTCAAGGAGTCACAAATCTCCGAATAAAAACGCTACCTAAACAACCAACAGCACCAACACACGTAATGTCAAGGCCTTCAGAACAAACAAGTATAGGAGGAGTTGCTATTGGTAACAAAGTGGCAGGTTAGTGCATTTATAATTCATTATCTGTTTATTTAATGCATAATTCGTTGCACTAATTAATTGTACTTTCGTTTAGCTGGGGAAATAATTGACGAGACAAAGAGAAATCTCCCAGATGGAAAAGAAGTCACTTTCAACAAAATGAACGGTGGACGAACTTATCCGTCTCTTGTGGTTGTGGCTAGGCCAAATCTGAAGACCAAAAATGTTACCTCCCAAGTTGCTCAGAAAGAAAGAGCAGATTTAGGTGTGTGCCTACATTCACTAGTTCTTCAGATTCTAATTTAACGATACAATAACACATTTAATCGTAATTAATCTTTTCTTTTATATTCCGTAGACATTAAGGTAAAGGGCGTGCTGATGTACGCGGCGACTAAATTCACCGAGTGGCTGATCCAGCAGGGCCTCGTGCGAGCCGAGCAGTTCTGCGGCAAGCACCCGATGCAGAAGCTCAAGCTCGGCATGTACAGTGATGCCGGAACCTTTCCCTGCTCCGGCGGCTACGTCTGGATCTCGTCCTGCTGTCCCGACCGCTTTATCTCCGTGTTCAATGGTTCGATATTCCAGGGTGCGCCGCACTCGCCCACAGTTCTCCTTAAGCTCATCTATCATTGGTCTTGTCAGACCAACGTGCAGAATGTGATCTCATGGGTGAAGGTGACGAATTATTACGTAAAGACATTCTACGCGAGTTTGAGGAGCATTTGTACGGCGGCGATTTGGGAGAAGTGTAAGAAAATGGGCGGGAGGAACTCGATGATACAGGTTGGTGTCATCAGTTTGGGTACGACGTCGCAGGATGGGAATCTTCGACAGGTGAGGAATAAGTATTGTATTTATATTATTTATACTTATTTTTAATAAAAAAAATTATACTTTTAGGTGAAAGTCGAAGTTTTAGGTATCCTTGACCCAGAAACCTTAGAATTAAGGTTACGAGCTTGCGATCCCGTCCAAGATGGTGAAAAGTCGTACAAACGAAGATTTAATAATATTTTGAACCCATTAGCAGATTGGGTTCACAAGGACTCGAAAATCCTCACGGATTTCACAGTTGACAAGGCAACACTATACGAGATGGGATTCCACAACGTTGCGCAGTCGGCCTTCAGTGATCAGAATCCCAGGAATCTCAATAGTAATTACCACATTATGGAATACCTAAGAAAAATCGTCCCACGAATGTTCCAGAACACTCTGAGTTTGTTGAGCAGACCTATGATACAGCAATTTTTGGACGAACTGGTGTGGCGAGAAATGTTCGGCACGACGGCTTTAAGAGCTTTCGAAAACATCATCACCCACATCGCAGAACAAACTAAACTTGATACGGGTACGCAAAACACAACTAAAGAAAAATAGTACCAATCAATTTTTTCCTCTAATCTCAACAATTGCCAATTGCAGAGATGAACCTGCTGGAGCGACTGGCAAAGATGGCCATGAATCCCTTCAACGACTGGTCGTACACGTCTATGGGCGCTGCTCCGTCCACATCCTCCACAACGAACTCCGTACCACAACATAATCCGCCTCCACTGGCACCCATGGTGACCATACCCAAGGACCCTGCTATCCAGTCAGGTATAGACGGTCAGAGTTTCGAACCCGTGCGCGCGCGACCGGGCCCGAAACGAGGGGGCGGTGTTGGTAATTCCGGTTCTCGAAAGAGGCCCTACGAAGATCTGATGGAGAGAACGATTTCACCCGAGCCGAAGATTATGCGAGAGGTGGGCCCCAACAAGTCCGAACAGGTTGGGCTCCACGAATTTTACTATGCGACGATGCAACCAACGAAGTCGCCCGCTCCCGGCAAGGAGAACACAATCATGTTCACCTTCAAGGTGAGTGTGTACAGTTGAAGTATGGAATAACGGTGCAGATTTCATTAATTCATCTTTTATTATAAATAGTCTATTAAATTCGAGGTTTTAAAAATTTATTACTATCGAACTTTTAAAATAAAAAAATAAAAAGATATTGATTTTTAATAGTAATGAATAATTTGACTTTCAATGTTTTATATTAAATTTTTCAATAACGATGAAAATAACATCGGAAACTTCAATCATTACGTTATTATCGCATACACAAACGATATAATCTAAACAACTTCTCTGTGCTAAAGGTGCGTGATGCGGGCAACTACTGTTGCACTAAGCTAAGGTAGTCAAGGTTAAAACAATCGCCGTAAAATATTCTAAGATATGCGACATAATATTAACAGCTTCAATTGCAAGAGAAATGGCCGTTACGGGCCATTAATTGTAGCATAAAACATAGCGACGTAAACGTCAGTTGTTTTTTTGAAATGCGTTGAATTTTTTGTATTCAGAAATATTTGATACGAATGGAAATGTGTATGCAGAAAATGTTTTTTGAGAACCCGATTTTCTTTGAAACCATTTCTACGGCTTTTCTGTCTAGCATGCAACCTACTTATTCTAATGGATCATTAGTGTCACTCAGGCATTAATCGTTTTTTATGAATGTTAGGTGTCGGATATAGGCCAGTTTCATCTGGATCAGAAAGTACCTTACTGCTACTAGATTACTTTCGATTGCGAAACTGATTAATTTTCGCATTAATAATCTCTTGCACCGTCCAAATAATATTATTCTCTTACTTTATTGAGAAAAAAAATTCATTTTCTAAACTAAGCATTTTTTAATCTATAAAATCTGTTATTAACATTATTTCTGTCTCTTTACACAGTGTTTCCTGTGCACGGCGACGATGCACTCCAACACCGAAATCATGGAGCATATGGTTAGCCATGTGCCACCGAAAATGCCCGGCCAGACCGACTCACCCGTTTGCAGGTACTGCTGCGTGGCCTTCTCGTCGAAGCACCAAATGAACGTCCACGTCACCGAGGCTCACAGCAACTTCGGACATTCCGATAGCGATATGTTGGTGTGCGCTATTTGTGAACAGAAGTTTGGTATGTTTCCAATAAGCGTTATTCTGATAAGGATAAATTGAAGAGAATATTATTTTAAATGAAGACATAACTAATATTGAAATCGATTTATTTTCCGTAAAAGAAGTATCTATAATGGTTACATTTAAAATTATAACAAAAGCAAAACGTATATCCAATGCTACGTTGTGTATTTAGCATATTTCAACTTCCGACTCTATAACGAATTAACGTTATTTATCTTATAGGATCCAGTGGCCTTCTGATAAACCACCTGTCGTCGATGCACTACCCCTCGGAGATGCCATACAGGTGTCACAGCTGCGGCTACCGCACCTCCAGCCACAAGGACGTGATCGACCACTACTATACCCAACACGAGAAGAGTGACGGTTTGCAGTGTCCCTGGTGCCTCAAGGTCATACAGTTCGTCGACACGAACAATCAGCCCAGCTCGCCTAGCGTACACGCCTACCTCATGCACATGCAGCGCCATATTGTGCGACGCGAGGAGAAGCTGAACAAGTGCGCGCGGTGCTGTCTCTGGTTCAACCAGATGAGCGCGCTTAAGGCCCACACGGATCTGCACACGCAAGCCCTTGGACCAGGTGAGCCTGGCAGATTTTTTTTTAAATTAGTGGTAGATTTAAGGATAGTGAGAGAGAAAACATGACTACGTTAAAACTATATTTTGATGTCTCTTCTAACTTTGCAACTAGAAAGAATATTTAAAATTATTTATAAAAATAGAATTGGAATCAAAAGTGAATTTGTAAATTGTTAACTGATGAACCTTGAATTTACAGGAGTTGTACCGTACACGGATCATGATAGTCAGATAACAGTGGCAAGATCGCGTAACGCCGTAAAACGTTACATCTTCGACGATTTTGCGCACGAGATCACGCCTACCGAGAAGGTGAAGAGGTGGTCTTCCGGGCCTATCCGAGTTCACGCGCCGCCGGGCTGCAGTTGCCAGGAATGTGAGGAAGATGTGGATATGCGAGATCACTATCCGTATGTATTTCTATTTCATGTAATATTTTTGTAAATGGTTGTACAAAATGTTATTCACAATGGGATTTATTATATTTCAGAGGTGAACTCAAGTGTCAGCAGTGTCGATACGTTACCTGTTGCTGGCGAGCTTTTAAGGAGCACCAGCGCCAAATTCATAATGAAAGACCAATGACCAGTGTCGTGGTACCTTCGCCCCTTGTTAATGTACCTCTTCACAGGGAAATGCGATGTGGTTGTGGTTACACCACCCTCGATGGCAATAAATTAGGTAAGATAAATTTTTCTGCGAGAGTGAATTATTTCAAGAATCATAATATAGTTTATCATCTAATGTAAACTTTTTTACTTTCAGCGACACATTTAATAAAGTGTAAAAAACGTTCAGCATTTCCAACAGAAGAATCGCGACCAGGAATGTTAGATAGTTTGGGTCTTGTCCCTAAGCCCACACTTGAGGTTCATTGACACATTAATACTTAGATTTATTTCCCTAAAAACACCAGTTTTTTTAAACTTTTTAAATTTTTTGTTTTTGTCTTTTCTAAATATATTCAGTTTATAAATACTACCTCTTTTTATTTACAAATTCTCCTTTATAATTTTTTCCTTTTTTGGTTCACACTGCTTTTAGGGTGAAAAAAATAAGTCAGCTGAACAATCGAAATCAGTTTCAGTTACAAGGTCATCAAGATATTCTGAAGTAGTTAATAAGAATAAAGATGACAAGTCATCAAGAAATAAGTAAAAAGGAATAAGTATGCCTAAGGAACAATGAAAATACTCTTTTATAAATAAAACAAGTGCAGCTTTTTAAGTAGAAACTTATCCAGACATTGGAAAAGTTGTTAAAGTGCGTGAATAATGAAACAAACTTCAAGTGTATGTTTTCTAACTTTATGTACTCTGTTGAAAGATAGTGCAAGAGATGGTTTTCCGAATGAACTTAAAAGATAGAGAAGTCTTTTCATCCACTATCCTCCACATTGACCACAGATTTCGTTATTGTGCTGGAAGAAAACGCGAACTAAAATCAAATAATAGAGTTTGAACGTCTCACTCTCACCACAAATCTATATTCAATAAATTGTATATGCAACACATGATACTTTGATGGTGTAATATAATATTTTAATGTGGACCTGCCAGCAAAAAATGCTTAAAATTCAAATACCAAGAATTTATTTAATTTTTACCTAAAAATACTTTGTCTAAGAACTTGTTTGCGTATGAAAATTCAACAACAATTATATAAGTATCTAAAAATTGTAATTTTCAATCTTTCATTTGTTTATTCATAAGTACAAATAAAGTATCATATTTTAATAAATACGTCAATTTGTATATTTGTAGCTAAGTTTTTGTTGCTTTCTTATAAAATGCAGAAAACTATTACATTTTTTTAATCTGATGGTAATGATAAGAGTTTTACTTTCATAAATTTGTTTGGTTTATTATTATAGACCTTGCATGATAATTTAACTAAAAAGATTTAAATTCTATGATTTCTCAAACAACTTAACTCTAGCATATTCTAGATCTTTGCTTTTTAAGAAATTATGTTGCTGTATACACTTTTATGTCGCAGCTTTCTATGGTCATAACTTAATATCTAAAAAAATTCTTTCCAATAATTGCTTTTTTTCATATTTTCAAAATATATCAACGAAATAGATATTCATCTACCTTCACTTTTATTATTTTTTGAAAAATTGCATTTGGTTGTTTGAATAAAGTACATTATTTCTGTTTTCATTTCCCCGTGTAATAACACTGGACTGATTATAATAATACTATGAAATGAAATGATAGATATAGAAAAACGTGCTTCGTATAATTTCTGATTTCAGTCTGACGTGATTTTGGCCCCGTCCTATTACCATACGAGTGCCAAGATTCCTTTCTCGATAATAACTTCGAATGAACTGATACCAACGGTCTATATTCATAAATATTTTGAAATATCCCCATGTATATTCTAATTAACTCTATAATTACTTAACAGATCTTTAATTTAAATTTTCACAATGATCCTTCTATAATTCAGAAGTACGTTACTGAATTGATTTATATTAAAAAAATTAATTTATTCTATGAGACGCAGTCGCTCGAACCTTCCACAGAATAAACATTATCAGTAAAGCTTTGTATTTTTTACCCGAACGATGATTCGTCTCATGCTTCGCGCATTGAACTCTCGAGTACTTCCTTATTTGCGATTATCGCTGCACGTAAACAGATAGGCATATATATGACGTTCATTCACCTAATACTCAATTTTTCGCTTAAATTTTATTTCCTGGATAAATATTTAGCGTCAAGTATTGCTCGAAATTAAACATGCTCCCAACATTAACTACATTGAATATAATTAGGTATCATAATTTTATATCCTATCAAAATTTGCAAATTTTACAAACCATCCAACTTCGATGATCTTCCAAAAATTCAGGTAAGTTCTCAGATTCGACGTATATAGTCCTGAAGACAAAGATTGCCGAGCCCCACCCTTCCGACGAAAGCTCTCGAGCGCACGTATCTACCGCACATCTCCTTTGTATTCGACGACGACGTCGTCCGATCGAACAAGGGGAACGGATTTCCCCGCGCTCGATTACTCAGTCCGACCGCGCGCATCTATTATGTATTCGAGGGCAGGGGCGCTATGAAAACCAGCCGGCTCTCTCATGATGACATTATTAAAACTTTAAGGTCCATCTCGAGCTTGCAAGCCTAAATTCAGTTTACTCGAAGATTTGAGAATAAGGTGTACCTATGTAATATTTGACTCATTGTCGTAAAAATAAAAGTAACGTAAAATTTTCGGAGCGACCATTTTCAGTATAGGTGAGGTAACGATACGACTGTTCTAAAACAGGTGTGATTTCAACCTGAAGCAGATAAGCGTAAAGGAGATAACGTACACGGAACCGAGAGATAAAAAGCTGACAATGGAATGTCTTTTGTAGCGCCTCCATAAAATGAATCTACCTTTTTCCTTTTCAATCATAATCCACATGATATTTGCTAACAACACCTCTTTAAGACATCGTATGATTTTTGAAAATGTTTATTTTTTATGAATCATCGATTGATACGAGCGATAGTAAAATTTTCAAATAAATTTAAATAGATGACACACATGACACATATTTCAACATGTTGTAATAAGCAATTTTTTTCGGTCTGAATAATATATTGTGTTTAACAAGACTGTAAAAATATAACTATTTTGAGTAAAATAAATATTCTCTCCAATCGAATGAATAGACAGCTGTGACTCATATTTTTGAGCAACGGAATTAACTTCGTGCAAAGCGTACCACGTAGCGTACTAAAATATATACTTCATAAAATTTCAAGGAAACTGAAACCATACCGCACATTATTGAACGATAATAAGGTATTTGGAGTTCTTACCAAATACTTTTCAAAGTATTAATAATACCAAATACTTTCAAATAGTATAGTTTTTGGTCCTAGGCCGTGAAGTTGGATTTTACGGGCGTAGAGCAAACATTAGTTGTATTTTTACTTTACGGGTACGAGTCCGTATAACATACAACATTACGGCCTTTTAAAACAAGCCGTAACGTACACGTACTTTACGGAAGCTATTTTTCTTACGCGACTAATATCCGATCGACAAATTCACCGTACTTTTAACTTTTGAAAACGTAAAATTTTTGACAGTTTTAGGGGATGGTAAGTACGATGAGCATGGCGGGTCAGTTTGGCACCCCCATATTAAAGCTATAAATAATCATTTTATAGCAAACGTTCGAGGAAATTTATACTAAAACTGTTTTAGTTTTTATATCTGCGGAATGTTATATAATAAAAATATTTTATTTATTAGTTTTATGGAGTTGAAATTTAGAGTATGGAAAAAGGATGAATTCATTATTCATTATGCCACCAAGAAAAGGGATTATTTCAGATTCAATTGAAACCAAGCGCATTTGATAGCTTGACTCTTAAACTTTCAAGCCCCACTTTTAATTTTTTCAAAAACATTTTTTTAAATGTTTTATAAGTAAATAAAAACTATAATAAATGGGGCACGTGTAGCACCCCAGGTGGGGCACGTGTGACACACAGAGATGCGCGTGCGATAAGCCGTGCGGCTGCGCAGTGCGCATATTTTGAATTTTAGAGCCTTATAGAATATTGACACCTTGATGGGTTGTTTAATTTGAAAATAGCAAAATTTAAATTAACGTAAGTTAATACGAATTCGTTTCGGTTGTATATTGTTGG
>UXGD01005720.1:0-13874 GCA_900474315.1 Torymus auratus
ACTGTTTCAGTTTCTGCCACTTGCAATACATTTGTTATAACTTTAGCCATAACTTAACAAATTTACAGCTAAAAGTAATTTGTCATTTTTTAAATATCGTCAAAACCCGTATTACCCCACTGCCCATACCGCCCCACCTTCCCCTATCAATGAGATTTTACATTTCAGTCTCGCGTCGTAACTCGCGCTGATAACACGCTATACAATAATCATAGACAATAAAGTGCCACAATTATAATATAACTGTCGGTGTCTTTCTCTTATTTCTGCCTACACTTAATCCATAAACTGTCCGGCAAGTTGACCGTGCACATTCTTATTAAATTGATATAATGGCGGCAACAGCATAGTTAGCTAGTTTTTTTATTTAGCTCTTAACAAGATTAATTTTATTTTTGAAGGGTCCGTAATTTTTTTCCTGGTAGTATATAATACTATATTATGATGCCTCTTTAATGTTTTTTTAAACAAGCTTGCACAAAAATACAAACAAAATCCGCTTACGGTGGCCGAATGTTACTTACTGTTGAAAAACAACTTCATGGAAAAAATTCTATCTCGATAATATATTCAAATCGCTGCACCACGAAAAATCAAAATCAAAATCATAGCTCTATACTTACGTGTAAATTCCACTAGCAATAATTAAACTACAACTGTAATTAATTAATATAAACGATGCATTTATTTTCAATAGGGAATAATGAATAAAAAGAGAATACTTCTGAGATTTAAGTATTTATACTTGTTCCAAACATAAGTTTATTTTCATTTTTGTATTTAAATAAACATATTACAGTATAGGATTCAGTTTAACACCAAATAACCTGACTAGCATTTTCACCTGGTTAGAAAAATTGCATATTATCCTAATTCGACGATAATAATATGATCTAGCACCAATTTTTCGCGTAATAAATATGTCATTCGTTCCAAGCCTACTCTATTATACATAATATTCTTGTTATAACAATAACATCGCTACCGTGGTTCACTTACTACATCGCACTGGCAGTTTGCATATATTAACAATAACATTGTAAAAATCTAATGGTTCGACTATAGATAATGGAATAGCATTAGAACGATATCTAATAAATTTATTACATTTCTGCTTCGCAGCTTACGACCACTTCACATTTTCTCTCTCCAAAAATAATACTGTAACAATTTTGACTATATCCGCCGCAACTACATCCTATATCCTCCATTCTGTCAAAATCCAACCGAATCATTGCACTTTTTATCGCCTGGGTGAGGCACCGCCGCGTTTCTTTCTCGCCTGCTGGTACTTGGTGCATTTGCGTCGGAACTTGCGCTTCGCGTCGGTCTTACCATCGTCGCTACGGTCGCTCTCCTTGCGTCCCGATGCCGGTCCTGATCCGGTCTTGCGTACGAGGAGTCGAGCCGCCTTGCCGCTCTTGCCCGCCCTCGGCATACCGGGGATGCGTTTGCGCTTCTTCTTGCCCGATTTGCCTGTGGTAAAAGGAAGAATTTTAGAGGTAAGGTATAATTGCCAATACGTTTTTTGGTTTCTGAATAAGATTTTATTCGATGGGTTAATGATTTTGTAGAACAAAGTATAATTTCGTGAAAGAAAACTGCCTTGTTTGATCTAATTTAATTAAAGTTTCGTATATTTTCAAATGTCGAGAAAAATATTTTAGTTTTTATTAAAGTATATATTGATATTGAATGCTTTTTCATTTGCAATACATTTAATGCAATTTTGAGTCAGTAACTGGAAGAAAAATCTCATGGTATGTTGAACATATTATAATTTGAGTTGATAATATTGTTACAGTAACGTGATGACATAAATAAATTCTATACTGAACATAGACTTGTAAAAAATTAATTTCAATGTTTGATTCGTTATGTCAAACGATCATTTAAAAGCAAAAAATCACCAACTTTACTTCACATTTTTTAAACTAATAAACATATTTTTTCCACTCCCAGTCATCACACAAACATCGCAATAATCCGTAAGACTCACCGGCGCCCTGGCTGGAATCCATACCGGCGATGATGGCCGCCGCGTCGGTATTGAGCCGCGCCTTGGCCCTGTGAGGCGTCACCGTCACGCGTATGAACGCGTCGTAGAGGACGTCGCCGCAGGACTCGCCAGCGCAGAACTCCTCGCCGCAGTCGCCGCAGATGCGCACGCTGCTCTCGATGATGCCCGCACGGTTCTTTGCCCGTCGGATCGGACTGACGAAGCTACGACGTTCGCGTGCCTGAGTCTTCACTTGCAGCTTGCCCATCTCCACCTGTAAATTCGTTGGTTCAATAATAATTTATGGTAACGAGAAAAATAAATAAATAAATAACAGATGGAAAGCTCAAAGAACGTAAACTTTTGATGTTTTTATAGTTTTCTATAAATATTAGTTTTTCATATTGTTTCTTTTTTTTCAGTTAACGATTCATTACACTTCTTTGCAAGGGTTTTAATGCAAACTTAATGCAAACTTCCACTGGACCTTCAAAGACTCACCAGTCGAGAAAACATCTCTTCGTCCTGCCGGAGCTTCGGTCTCAGAGAGGTGAGCATTCGCCAGTCAATGGCAACCTGCTGAAGCTCTTGAAGATTCAGTATTCTCATGTCAGGCGGAATCGGTTCGCCATAGCCCCATTCCCTGTCCAGTGCTCGCAGCTCTTTCTTGGTGGTTCGCCATGAAAATTCCTTGTCTCGCACCTTCATATCTTCTTTCTTTACCTGTTGATCAAAATTACATTTTTCTTCCCAATACGTATTAATTAATGATTCAGCATTGAGCATTTATATTGCTAAACCTTTCTCAAGTTATGTACCTATTATAATTCATATTATACGATCGGAATCATAAATAGACATAGAATCCTAAACGAAAATTGCATAATATTAGAAATACAGACTCCATTGAATTTGCCATCCTCACCTTTTCAGCCTTGATTTTAAACTCAGGACAGCACTCCATGAGCCGCCTGAACTCCTCGGCCGAGTTGCACGTGGCCTTGCTCAGATCGGGAATGAGATTCGCGTCCTTCCTGTCATCCCTCAACAAATCGTCCAGCTGAAAGCTCGCCATCGTCCCGTCTGTAACGTACAGAAATACAGCACCCGCCGCGTGCGCAGACGTCGCATTTCGTACTTCGCTCGCACGTTCCCTTCGTTATACAATTTGCCCTGCGCGCGCTCGCGCAGGTCTCTATATACGTTTTCTAGTGTAAGCGAGATGCAGTGCGTGACTTATTATTTACGTAAGTATGTATGTATGTATGTATGTATATGTACATGACGCGTTGTCGGGTTAATTGGAATGTAAGGTGCACGATTCGCGTTCGTCGGATTAGAGCTGCTGGACGTCCCAGTCGTCGTTACGTCGCTTGGCGCGGGGTCAGTAGAGCTCGGTTATCGGCGAAATAGGGCACTCTTCCAGGTCCCATTCTCTCTTCTTCATGATGAGGCCCTGAAAAAAATTGGTGAATGATATAAGAGGCGACACATTCTGTGTAAATCGAGGCAGCGGGAGATTTTAATCGGTAGAAGTTTATCAGGGTTTTGAGTTTTCTGTTATGCAATGTATTGTATATATATTCTTTATATTTCTTATTTAGAACATAAAAGATACACTTTAAGTACCTTATATGTACATCTAATCGATGAAAGTTGAAATGAAACTTATTATCTGATACGATTTGATACGTGCTAATCACTCACAGCTCTTGTAATGTATAAGAATGAATTCTTTGTCAACAGATAATGACGAAATATCGTAGTGTTTGTTCATCATAATGTCATTAACTACACAGTATCAAACATGTGTATGTAAAAAGAAAAAAAAAAGAAAATTAATTTCGTTGATTGGTTTCATCGAATATACACTTGATTATTTTAAAATGTCATATCTGTCCTCTCGTAAATGGATATCACCGCTTTTCATTTTGATGTATACCTATTGCCATACTTCTCATTCCTTCAAATCCATAATTTCAGTTAAATACAATATTCCATCCTTATGAGATCAAAGTTCAGCCCTCTACTCATCATCATGACAAGCTTCTAACAACCACCACATCAAAACTCACATTCCGCAGTGATGTAAGATGCGACAATATATCCTCGCCGCACCAACCATCCCCATCGGCATGATCGTTCGATCCCACGCGCCGCTCAACATTGATCCTTCCATTCTTATCTGTGTGCAACGGCACTAGAGAGTTAAGGCTATCCATCGAGGCATCCGCGTCGTAACTCTCCAGGCGCATCTTGCGACGCGACGAGCTTCGCGACTTGGCCTTCGTCACGCCGTGTTTGCGCCGACTCGGCGACGGCGATCTGCGGAAATCGCTGAAAATAAATAAGCTGATGAAGTCATTGTCAAGATATTTTTATCGAGAGGAAGTTAAGAAGGATTGATAAAGATGTATTCGTCACGTATTTTAAAAAAAATGTATAAAAATAGTTCAATGATTAGAGTGATTAAGAGCCTTGTTTTATCTGATTTTTAAATCTACGACGTGATATGATATCATCGTTAGCGATTCGAAAATTTTTTTCGATTTGAATTTTTTATTAAATTTTATACGATTGCATCTGACTTCTCCTCAATTTTCTAGGTACGAATAACAAATGTGTCACTCTTCTGTCAAATTGAAGATGCATAATAATTGAACCAGTTAAAGCTGCAAAAATTTCAAGGTTCGCGCAGAATAGGATATAATATGTATAATAATCGCTCAATGAAAAAAAAAAAAAAAACAATAAATTTTAGTTATTTTTCATACTCCGTGCGTAACCTATTTTCTCGGACCGTTAATTCGGACTTGACGAGAGATGATTCTCGTAGGAGTGGAAGTTAGTCATCCGAGCGAAGCGTGGGTGACAATCACATGAGTCGCACTAGTATCGAAAAGTATTTTACAAAAAGCAAATATAGTCTTTTTTTAACGCAGTGCGCGAAATTCTCTTTTTCGTGATTTTTTGCATGCGGAAAGTACTTGTTTTCCACACTATTGGAGAGCGTGCGCGGAGTAAGTGCATGCTCTGATCATTTTACTTCACGCACGCTGCGATTGTTCTACTTCGACTCGTGTGATTATCATAAACTTCACGCTCGTCGTGCTCGAAAATGCTAGTTTTGCTCACTCCATTGTAAAAAAGATCGAGATATATGTCATCGAAGAGGCTGAACCTTGCGTATACTTGTATCGAAATGTACCATATCCTAGCGCTATAATTTCCGGTTTTATCTAAAACATGAAGCAATATATTTCTCCGTGATTACCTCGATCCCTCATCGCTGGTCTCGACCTGCCGCCTCCGAAGCCTCATGCGCCTCTGGTAATGCGGGTCCTTCTCGCTCTGGGTCCTGTAGCGCGTGCCTGGACTGGAACACAGTTTTATCTCTTATCACTACGAGACGATCGCGCCGATCACCGCGCGCCCCGCACGAATTAATACCACTCCTCTACGTTACAAACGTTTTTTTTGGACATTACCGATTGGCATTCCAGCGAGGTCGTGACTCGAGACTCGCGCGTGTCTGCGGTAGCACCTTCCCTCGCGACGTCTTCGCCGACGGTTCCTCTACCTGCGTCGATCTGTGAACAAGAAAATGACATAGAGTTGTCGTGGTTATTTTGGGAGATAATGTATGTAAGGCGATAAGGTCGGGAAGATCATTCATTTGGAAGTTTAGCGTTATTTTTAAGACGGAGAAGATTAAATAATGAGTATGGCTAATTGACGTGTGATCGACCGAAAGTATAGGAAATTATAGGTTTATTTAATTTATATTGGATTTATTTAATTTACATTGGATAAAGATTTCGCGTTGTTATATGTACACAAAACTGTTTAAACTTAAAGTTTCATTGGGAGTTTTAAAGATTTGCATTCCAAAAACGCAAAACTAGTTATAAAAAATCACATCTTAAGGTGTATATAGCTCCTGGTCACTATTTACAAAAATTTAGTATTTATATCGATTCTTTTAGCTGTACTTGTGAATAGATAAAGGTTACTATAACAACGCTTATCTCTTCACTTATTATTTTTTCGTTCTATTGCGATCAGTTGCATATAGTGTGTAGGATTTCGAAATACTTCTTCATACCAACTATACATTTCACGTTCGCCAACCAACCGTCAAGTATCAAACACAGGTTTCGTAGATAGTAAAATGTTCTCTTCAAAAAACGCAATTATTTTATCTTTTGCTCTCTTATACGTTATACATTTAGGTAAATAGGTCACCCTATATTGAAACAACAACACAAATATATCTTATGAATTCAATTCTAATGTTTTGTCACTTATTTTAGTATCCGCCCGACAATGTTACGTGTGTGACTCGATATCCAACGAAGGATGCGAAGATAATCCCAAAGATGACTTTGTTCGTACTTGTGATTTCACTTCCCAAAAGGTCAATGTAGGATTATTCAAGGGTAATAATAACTAATTTAAATTATTGACAATTATTGAAAGCAATAAATTGAAGAATTTGAGAAACACTTCAATCTCTTGTTAAAAATTTAACAGATAATGAGAATATTTGTACCTTAATTATTAATAATCTTGTTTTTTATTGTAATGCAATTGAAAATTTATATAATTTACAATTTTGCAGGTCTCTATCAAGTCGATTACGCTGCTAACGTGGATTGGAGCTGCGTTAAACTAGTAGGAAGTGAGTTTTAAAAGATAACACTAACACTTAATTTCTTACTGTTACTATAACATCTGTTGAAAGAATCAACTAAGATTCATTCCACAATAAAATATTTTTATTAATATCGAGATAAATTTTGCTTTTAATACAATAGATTCATTTAGATACAGAGGGGGCGAGATAAAGAAAGATAGATTAATGTCGCTAAAGTAATATGATTGAGTTTTCCCGAAATCATTTTTTTCATACACCTGTAAAAAAAGTATTTCTAGTATCTGTAAAAGAACGTTTAAACTAAGGTCACTCCGGGTATTTCGGCCACAAGCTGAAAATTAGTTATAGGTTTCTGCAAGCTTGTTTAGAAGAAAATATTGATAAATAGGCAGAAAAAATAGTAGTGTCTTTCACCCTGATAGAAAATTGAACAGATTCTGGGCATAATTTCTGGTCAACGCATGTTAAAATGGCGCTTATCTTAAAATTATAGAAATACTCTGAAATGAATTTCTAACAATACCTTATTTTTAAAAATTTTGACCAGAAATTCTGCCCAGAATCTGCTCAATTTTCTACCAGGGTCACGAAGAAAAAAAATAAGGACACCCTAGAAGTGATATTGACTTTGCTTCGACATGTGCAATTTGGCTAAATTATTCTCAAAAACTTTTTTTTTAAAGCAAAATCGACAAATGTGTATAAACGTACATTACAATACAATCTATCATTTATTAGAAAAAAAATTCCTAATACTCTAAAAATAAAATTATCCTAGCTAAGAGTGCAAATTAAGAAAACTGTCTAACTAAACCCTTACAAGGAGAGTGCACACGCTCCGAGAAACGGATTTTAACGGGGATTTAAAAGTCGACTTTTGCTATATAAAAATAAAGTCCAGTGCTCAAAATCCTACCAAGTTGGCCCCTTTTCTTGAGATATCGGCAATCTAATTTCGAATATGCTCTATTTCGATAAAAAATTATGCATCTTCTATTGACTGTCACTTTGCAAATATTTATGATACGAAAATAAGCATAAAAGATTATAAAAATAGAAAGAAAAAGATCAAATTTAAGCTTCAGAGTAATACTCTTATAAACAAGTCACAAGTGAAAAAGATTCTAAAAATTCTTAAATAATTTGTAGTCTATATTTCTTACACTTTTAACTAGTTATATGACTAATTAAGTTTCTTCATAAAGTATGGACGAGAAAATGTGTATGTGGTCGAATCACGCAGAGTTACCTTATGTATTTAAAAAATAATACGAGTTTAGAGCAGTATTTAACTGTGGAATGAAATTATACTGATGAAAAACCAATCTGTGTATATTTTTTACTTTCTAAACTCATAAACTAATTATATGTACCCCATTTTATGTTAAAGGCAACCAAACACTATCCGCAACTGCGAGATTATGTCTGCCTAAATTATTATCTGGAGATTTTTGCAAAGCAGCTGAAGAATCAGCAGCACGAGTAAATATAAAAATGAGTCATTGCAGCTTCTGTGACACTGATTTATGCAACTCGTCATCAAAGTTTAGTGTAAGTTATTATTGCGTAGGTATTATAATATCTGTTTTATTGTACATGAAATAAAATGTTAAATATCTTCTTCAATGATTGTAAAACTACAATTAATAATAAAAATATATATAATTTTTGTCGTTTTATATTTATTATTTGCAAAAAATTTTTTGGTATAAATATGGAATTTAAATAGTACATTACGCATCATGGGAGGAAAAATAAAGAATGACCCATGTTTGGGAATCGGCCCATCTCGCCTTCGGCTCGGGTGACAATTTACATACGCTCTGAGGCATTCTTTATTTCCTCTCGAGGTGCGTATACTATTTTTCACCACACCCAGGCCGAAAATACCACATTTCTGTTTCGGAACAGGGAGGTAATGTAGTACTTTCGACCAGGGTGTGGTGAAAAATAATATATAGAATGACAGAAATAAGATTCTTAAAGTTTGTTCTTCTTATTGAAAAAAATAAATTTGATAAATGTATAGTTGAAGCAACGATACCAGAAAATACATGAAAAAACACAGTCAGATGATTTTCCGCTTTTCCAACTAAAAATCGATGTGTCCGTTTTTTTCAACGAAAAATCGGCGTGTCTGCTTTTTGAATAAAAAATCGACGTGTACGCTTTAAAAAATACTTCAGTTAACCGTAGCAATATTTTATCGAGGAGAGTTTTTTAAGGAGTATAAACATGAAGAAAATTAAAAACAATTCATGACAATCAAGACCCATCATATATGAATAATTTTAAATATTTATACAATTTACGTACCTACAAGACGTTAAGAATAAGACTTTCTCTTTTTTAAGCTTGTACATATTACAAGTTTACTACTCTATCAGAAATTGCTAGATCTTGTATAAGCAGAATTAATGTATAGCAGAAATTACTGACAAGGAGATGATCAGGGGTGCGGGTCCTGGTTTTGCTAAAACTGCAGAAGGGACTTCTTTATGTCAAATAATGAGACACGTGTCTCGGGATTTTTGTGAATGGACCTTTCTTTCCGAGATTCAAGCTATTTTATTCTAAAATGAACATTTTCGATAAAAATGGGGTTTCATTCTTTAATAATAGCTTTTTCAATATTCCAGTCATATAAAAATGGGCTGGAGAGCTTAAAAAAGAAGGTAAAAAAAGCTTAAATTAAAGCTTTTTTTGCCTTCTTTTTTAAGCTCTCTAGCCTATTTATATGACTGGGATATTCAAAAAGCTATTACTAAAGAAAGAAACCCCATTTTTATCGAAAATTGTTCATTTTTTCAATTGCTCGCCTTCGGCTCGGGTGACAATTTACATGCGATCTGAGGCATTCTTTATTTTCTCCCGTGGTGCACATACGATTTTTTTACCTGGCGAGACCGAAAATACAACATTCGCGATCGGGCACCTGAAGCGTAAGTGCTACTAACGCTTAGGTAAACTTACGTTTATTCAAAATAAAAGATTTAGATAACAGCAAAATTATAAAAACAACAAATCTACTTATTTTGAAGAAAAGAACTTTTAATTTGCTGCGTAATATATGCTTATCAATTTAAACTAGGAATTCCCAATATAACAATCATAATTTTTCGCCGCTTAAGATATATTTAACTTGAGCATTTCATTTACAACGCCTAGATATCGGCATTTATTGATAGATCTATTAGTGATCAGACTTTGAAATCATAAAACACAAATGAACCATAAAAACGAAAAGTATAAAAATTACCGATTTGGTTTTAATATTGCCAAATGTAGTTTTGATAAAACAATGATATCTGATATGGAATTTTGTTCAGTGCTGAGCGGAATAGAATCTTTTTATCGTATTGCCGAAATAGAATCTTATATTCGAAGGCAATATACAATTTTTTCGCATGCCCTGATTTCAGGGTCGAAAGCGTCACATAACTTTATGTCTAGCAACTGCGACGCTTATGCTCGTGTGTCTACTTGTTTACCGATTAGTGCCGCCGGCAGTAATTTGCAACACGCAGAAGGTGCCAGCCGAGAAAACAGTAGGGAAACGTGCATGTGCATAGCAGTTTCTAGGAGGGAGTACATGTGGCGTTTTACTCCCTGACATCAGAGAGTAAACACAATACTTTACGCGTGGTATGCGAAAAAATATTTTTCGTCTGATGTTGATTTGGAATTTCATCTTCCAGTGAGCATTATATCGTTTTATCGCAAAATCGCTGTGAAATCCAATACTTCTATCTTTGAGGAAAATGATAAGAGGCACTCAACGAATAAGCTGCCGAAATTCAAAATTTTGTTTTCGTAGTCTTTTAATTATAACCTATGTAACTTTAAACCAAGAATTTATTTCTAATGCTGATAACAATTTTTACAGAAAAACTACAACAAATATCACGTACTGCTATATTTTTATTTTTAGCCATGAGTTTTAATCCATTTTGGGACAAACATATGCCGTGACTGTAAATTTATAACTCGACTTTTTTATGACACCTCTGTAGTCAGCCAATAAATGCTGAATTTCATAAATATCCTCTATTGACACTCTTCAAGAGAAATTGCCTGTGCACCTTAGTATGATACCGCCATAAAGGAATCTATTTAATGTTATATATTTTTAAATTAGAACATTTACATCTGATTGATCCTTATATTACTTATATTGATTCATAATAGATGTCCAAATATATTACTCACATACTGTCATCATTATCTTATCATTTTTATAGATTAACTCGATATCAATGGTGGTATTCAATAATTATGAATCTTATTTTATAACCGTATCACTTCAGTTGCAAACCAAGTTTCAGATATAACGGATCTTTACAACTACGAACATGTTTTCTTCTCGAAATACTATTATTTTATTATTTGTTATTTTATACATACATTCAGGTAAGTACGTGAAGTTATGTTGAAATGTAACAATAATATTACTAATATTTTTTTTTTTAGTTTTCGCCTTAAAGTGCCATGAATGCAGTTCATTTGGCAACCCCCAATGCAAAGATAAGCTGAAAATAAAGAACTTCACTCGTACTTGTAGCGAATCTCAGTATTCACAAAATGTCTTGCAGGATATAAGTTATTTCAGAGGTAGGCACTGACACCTATGATTATTGTTTGTTTAAAAAAGCATCGGAGACGTTAATAGTCTAATCACAATGAGATAAAAATGTGTTCTCTTATAAACGAGTTTTAATATAGTAATAATATATTATAATCACCGTTATATTTTTATACTACATAGTGAAAAATTCTTAGAAAGCATTCTTTATCAAATATATCTACATACAAAATAATTATTACAATAATTATGATATTTTAATTGTTTGACAAACAAGTGCCAATTAAGTATTCTTTAAACTTAAAAGGAAATTGTACAATCTTTGGGATACGGTTTTAAAGAGTTCTTTAGAAGTCGGTTTTCTCGAACTACCTTATTTTAAATACGAGTAATTTTGTTAAAAATGTATTTTTTTTCGATTGTCTATAGCTTTGTAAGTATTTATGCTACGATGACTATCGAAATGATTATAAAATTAGGCTTTAATTCATTAAATACATTAAGTTTTGTTTCATAAAAAATATGGATTCCTCAGCAAGTTAGGGGTAATACAAAATAGCATGATGGATGGTTGAAAATATTACCTGTAAAATCGTGAAAAAAGATATAAAGAACTTTAACTATTTTTACATGCTGTTCATTATTGCTTCTAACTTCCCGAGGGATTTTGATATTTTTTAGCTATATATCAAACTTTAATTTAAGCATTTTCAGTCTACTTTTATAATCTTTTTCGCTCGTTATCGTAGCATAACTACCTCCAAAGCTACACTCAAAGAAACAGGCATACTTTTTTATAAAAAAAAAAAAAACATATAGGTATTTAAAATAAGGTATCTCACAATCTACAGAAAAAGCCCATGATAACTAATTACCGATACTGGAATTCTTAAGGCACCAAATAGTACATTTCGACGCGGGTGCGGAAGGTGATTATTTAGCTCATGTTACGTTTTTCATATAAAAAGTCATATTATGAGGTAAAAATCTTCTTGCGCACCAATGTCGAACCGTATTTTATACCACGAGAGCCGAATAATCATATTAAAGTTATGATTTTGAGGTTAGAATAGTATACATTTTTTTACGCGTTTCAAGAGTTTATAATAGTATATAATAGTACATTTAACAGTACGAGTCGAAGGCGAGCAAGCTCGAGCCGAAGGCGCGTACTGCAACCACAAGAGGTCAAAAAGTCCACTTAGCGTGCGCACCATATTTTTTGTAACACAAGTATTTTTCTCGCGTTTTTTTTTTTTATAAAAAACGAAGATTATGGGCAGCGGGTGTTTTCCAATTTTTATTGCCCGCCGGTCTATAAACGAACACTTTTAGCTTGCATAATAATAGGTCAAAAAAACGCGAAAAATGTGCCTGTGTGACAAAAATAAATTTATCTGTGATGCTTACTTTTTTTAATTCTAGATCATTCAAAATCTAATTTAATTACAATTTTTTAGCCAACCATCCGGTTTCTTTCGCAAAAAATGAGGAGTGGCGCTGTGCGAAAGTAGTAGCACGTGAGTACTGGGAATATAATATTAATACATTTTTTGGAAAAAAAAGAATATATATAAAAAGTACTAAAAACAGTATAAATATTTGCGAGTACTTCAAATTCATTATCAATCCGCATTTATTTATTAATAAAAGCATCATATTTTTAATAATTTTGAATTCCTGTCTTAATTATTAAGTGTCAACTTTTACTTATAAGTAATTTTTTCTATCTGTGTACGGACTTTTTACTCGAAGTGTTTATTTACTAATTTACCCAAACATCACCAAGTTCAAATCCGAACTGTGACGAGCGACTAAAATCTCTCTTTCCGTTAATTTGGAACCTACTTAACTGTAGGTCATCATTGTCGCGTGAATGACGCAATACTATTGCAAAATAAGTACTTAGACAGAGAAAAGAAAATTTTTACTGGTAACGAACAGATGTTTGAATATGAAAAATGAATGTATGTACATATATAGTTAGACACATTCGTGAACATCACGAATCGTTTGAGTAAACAACTCAAACTTAACTGTTAACGAATTCGTTTAACTATAAATGAACATTCATTAGTCCATATTCAATCGTCCGTTTGTTAATAGTAAAGCTTTTCCTTTTTTTTTGGGTATTAGCACAGTAATAGAGCCGTAAATAACCTCGGACTCAAAATAAGGACTAGCTGAAGAGGGGAAAAAATAATAACAGATTTAACATTTTTTTTTTCTTTCGTGAGACTTTTTAACGGAATAAAATATTCCTGCAACGACTGATCTTATTAACAATTTTTCGATTATTCAAAAAAATATGTCGATATATGCAAAATATCCTATTATAATGCAAACTTTTTAAACGTCTAGGAATGAAGTTTGAACGAACATAATTTTTATCAGAGAACTGGTAAGATTAAATGGGTCTAAAGTTTGCATCGTTGGAGTGCAACGAAATAATTTTTTACAATTAATTACAGTTATTAAGCAATGGAAATTTCATCTAAATCTTGGTTATAAAGTTATTTGATACTTTAAAACAATTAATCTACTCGCAAAATTCATATTAATTATTATAAACTGGAAGTAATGTCAAATTTTTTCTTTTTTTCGTTGCACTGCAACGTTGCAAACTTCAGACCCAT
>UXGD01005721.1:0-13873 GCA_900474315.1 Torymus auratus
TTAATAATTTTAGTTTCATGCATTAACTGTTAAGTCACAGGGCTTTGGCTCAAATACTCCTTTCTATCAGTGATACAATATGTGTACTATATATATAGGCTCGGACCTATCATTGTCGTCCGGTACTGTGCCAGAGTCCGAGCTGCAGCCGGCGTTTAATGCATTTCGTACTGGAGCTAGAGAACGAGCGTATTACCATAAGCGGCCATTCGCACCCGACGTTAAATTTTACCAACGACGGCTTTTAACTGTCGCGAGGAGGTGTATAATACTCTCTCGGTGTGTGTTATGTAGATACGCTTGCGCATGCGGCTCGTAAATTCTGGGGGAAAAGGGTTGCCGTTTCGCTGCATGGTTAATTAATTGATTTACGATGGAGCAATTGACGGCCCGTCGATTAATGCAGCCGAGAGTGTTCAATTAACCTGTCGTCTAGTTTTCATGCCGGTTAACTTTGTAGTTTAATAGAACGGGCCGCGTGGATTGCCAAGAGTTTCGTTAAATTTTTAAATAAATTTAATAATTACAGTAGGTCGTATATGTTATAGTGGTGTTCGGTTTAAAATTTATTGCGGGATTTATTGTTCATGTGTGCTAATCGTTAAAAGTTCATTCTTCTTTCACAGTTTTATTCGTTGGATTAATTATTCGCTTGCAATTATAAATTAATCGAAATGGATATCATTTTATACTTTGTATTTTTAGAATGCAGTGTTTAATGCCTGAATTCGGTCTGATAGACTTCAATCATTGATCTTACGAAGTAGCCGTCTACAGCCGAAAATAACTTCAACTAAGAATTAATGTTTCACTTTACATCGATAAGATGTCAGCTAAAAGTTTCATGCATATAAAGAATGGAGATGCAACATTGCTCCAGGGTCCGATGGGAAATAACGTGAATGCAAAGTTAATGTAATAGGGTCTAATGTGTTCTGTACGTGCAGAGTACACAAATAAGCAAAACTTTCAACAGAGGTGTGATAATTGAAATTCTTCTTTACTCTTGTTATTGAAATCGAAGTGGTATTTGCTTAGTAAAAACAATTTTTATCGATTCAAAATGTTTTCCTTTATTTTGTGTGTGTTTCATCAGCATTATTTATATACCTTTTTATTATGAATGAACTGAATTTCATTTCGCTACGTTATTATCATAGCCATCTATCGATTATCTTTGAGTAAAAATAATTCGAGGTTCTTTGTAATTCAAAGTAGACCCAGTTTTACTTGAAAAATCTTATCTTGCTCAATATAGATCGTAACATAAATTGTAAAAAGCTCGAGATTTATAGAAAGCAATTATTATTAGTTCCAAGATTCGTAACTGAACTCACATTGACTTGGAGAGGCCACGACCTCCGGGTCACCGATTTCGCTGAAAGTTTGGAATGCGTTGGGTGCCAAAAATAAAGAAAGCCAATATCGAACAGTATAACATTTGGAAAAAGTCGAGTTATGGGCGTTTTAATTTAGTGCTATCTTTGAAAAACTCGTTAAAAATATTATCTATACTTGAAACCGTGAAACGTCAATCATTTAGTCTAGGTAAGTTCCAAGGTAAGGTTTAAAAAAGAAAATAGAACTGAAGAAAATGAGCTTTTTAATTGCTTTTTTAGAATTTAAAAATTTTTGTTCAGTCCAAAGTTTTACCGATTCTAAATTGGGCTACGAAACTGTGTTTCCATATCCCAAAGTTTGAACGAAATCAACGTTCCAGAGATCGTGGATTTATTCTCTTAGTGAGAGAAGTGATAACATTTTATTGATAATAATTGATAAAAATGAAAATTTTCAATTATTAATAATTGTAATGATATATTATTGGTTAATATTAATACTGTCAATCATATTCATGTGTGACCCAGAAAACATGAACTCGTGAAATGTTATGAAACCATAACTTTGAATTGGTAAGTTTTAAACCATTATATTTTAAAAGTAATAAATTACTCAATTGTATATAATTAAGTTTTCGCAAAGAAGGAAATAACAAGTGTGGCGCCTCATGAATGCAGATTATATAATCCTGTATCGCATATGGGTAACTACACTCCCGTGAATACATATTCGGATGCATGTTTGAATAATGTGCACGCGGGCAGTGAGAAAGCAGTAAAAATAAAAAGTGTAACGAGAGTATGATGAAAAGAAAATGGGAAGCAACAAAAATACTTGATTGCCAGTTGACAGGTAAATTCACCTTCTCACGCTGATTCAATATAACTGCTTATTATTATTTTAGTACGGTTGGCCTATTTTATCGAATAAGTAAAAAGGATAATGAATTGTTAAAGTATATTGAACAGTGTGATATAAAGAAGATTTTTATTTTAATACAATGTTTATATCATATAATTAATCTATTTTTAATTTGTGAATAATCTATATAGCTATTCTAAAATTAAAAAAAATTTAATTGTATTATTGTTAGGTATTGTTTATTTTTTCTTTTTTGGAAGGGTCTGAAATATTATGACCAAATCAATGTATATTCATATATTGTAAATTTAAAAATAAATATTTTAAATAAAAACAATTAATTGGAACATAAACCCGGCAAATCCAAAATTCAACTTTTTTACCAATATGCAAAACCAACCTTCTTGTTATATTTTTATGTGTAATTAAAACTTGCCTTTGAGAAGATTTTTTAATTCATTTTTTATTTAAATTGAACCAACTAATCTTTTTACCTTAAATTATTCAAAAATATTCTTTCATACATTTTGAAAAAATGAATAAGATTACCATCTTACAAAAAGTTCTTGAATAAATTATTGTTTAATAATATATATCTATAGAATCATAAATTAAGTATACGAAAGAAAATTGCTACCGTTCTTAAAAATAGACATTCGATGAAAAAGATTAACTAAATTACTTTTTCTGCTTTTCTGATAAAAATCGAAACACGTTTTTCCTTTTAGCTTTTTATCAAGCCTATTTTTCGTCGATATGTTTTTTTTTATCAAGCCTAATTTCGGCGAGCTCCGATACACGGGTTCTTCGCTACTTCTGAAACTTTTTTTTTTGCAGAGATAAATTTCGCCAGGACTTTTTTAAGACAAATTTATGGTTTAGTCGATGTTGCCGCTCAAACAATTTAATGATAACTTGCACGTAACACACATAGTATAATATTAATATTTTACGCAGTATTATCTAACCGTGCTCACTGAATAAAAAAAAGGCTTTCACTCCAACTCCCGACGCATTATCACACAGAATATAACGAACGCACATTTCCCTTTCAATTCAACATAAATACCTTTCTCAATCGAAAAACAAAACTGCACGATTGACGTGTCAATACATAATAGACAACAGAAACGTGATGAATATAAGCTTACCTCGATAAATAACCGCGTCAACAATCTATCAGTCCTGCGCGTCGACGTGCACTGATCCACCCACGACAATCCGCGATAACAAACTGGAGAGAAAAAAAGCTTCCACAGCACGCAACCTCCGCGCAAAACTCCTGGCAGCATCAACAAACTTCCCTACCACCCGCCCAGCCCAACCTCAGAGCGCTCCCTGCGCGGAAAAAAGAAAATCCCTCGTCACGGATCCGCGCCCAGGAACTATTACTGCATGCATGCACAAGTACACACACACCCAGCCAGTGAGCACGACGACGAAGAAAAAGCCGAACGTGTGTGCATCGACCTTACGCGGCGCGCGACTGCTGCGACTCTGCCGATCGAACTTGCACGCGCGCGCGCGCGCAAGCACGCCCCCCGAAAAAAAACGCGGAGAAATGTGTATGTATGCGTGCGTATACAAGATGCGAATGCGAGATAAATACACACTCACCGAGCAGCAGCAGCAGCAGTAGGGAAGTCTAGCAGATGATAAGGACACGAAGTCTATCGGTCCCTGGCCCTCGGCAACGCACCGGCCAGCAGCATCAGCAGCAGTGAAGTGTATCACACGCAACGTGCTCGCACGCACGGTACTCCCCCTCGCGTGCATCAACGCACAGCCACCTATATATATATATATACTCACACACGCGTGCGCGCACCCCTTGGCGATCAGAGACCGAGTCGTCGTCGTCGTCACATGACCGTCGCTCTGCTCACCGACCACCACGACTGTCTCGCCCCCGCACAACTCTTGACGCGCTGCCCCACGTCGAAGCGTATATTATATTGTTATATATACATATATATAATACGCGTGCGAATATATATATAAATACGGAGCGCGAGAATCAGGAGGAGGCTGCGCGTGCAGGGAAAAAGGAGCAGGAGCAGCAGCACGCGCGCCCCGTGCGGGAGGGAACTAACGTGCGACGGGACGCGGAGAATGAGGGAGTGAAAGGGAGAAAGAACGGGGGTGGAGGAGAGAAAGAGATGGAGGTAGTATATAGTATAGTGGCGCTCGCTCCTTCGTCCACCCCCGCGCCGGTCGGGTTGTTCTCAGGCGCGCGCGCTACCCTCGTGCACGCGATAAAGAGAGAGAGATAGAGAAGGTGAGGTAGGTAGTGTAGGTGTATGTAGATATATATACGTATATAACTTGTGTATAAAGCACGAAGTACGCGCGCGCGCGCTCGGCGCACTCGACTTCGCACACTGCGCCTGTCTCTGGTTCACGGGAAAATCCATAAACGCCGCGTCTGCGCGATCGGCGATTCGCGCACGCGCTCGCTCCTTCTCTTTCTCCCTCTAACCGTCTCTTTCCCCACCGTCATCGTATACGTACATATATATACTTTATACACAATCAAACGCGAGACTCTATATACGTACACATAAGTGGAGTAAGTATTCGCGCGCAGGAGGAGTGCATGCGCTCCTGTAGCGCCTGATGTACGGTTTATGCATGTATACTCTTTCGCCTTTGGCTTTTAGGACGATGCGTGTGAAAAAGGCTTCGCCCAAAGATGTGTAAGGGAGGAGGAGGAGGAAGCGATCTATCGACGCGCGGGCGTGAGCGAGGGTGCGAGAAAGGAGTGCGATGATCCGTGAGAGCTAGGGGCGCGCGCAAGATTGAAGAACCGGAAGGGAGAAATGAGACGGGTGTGATATTCTGCTTCTGCTGCAGGCGCGACGTGTGAGGGGAGATGCCGGAAATCTTCAAAGCGCCCGTTAGCGATGTATATGGCTGAGGGATAGCGAGGAATTTGCGCGCCTCTGTTTTATATATATAACGCCTCTCGGGTACGGCGTCTGAGGATATGCACTATATATGGGGGTAGGCGGCGGCGAAGTGGCTTTTGTGGGATTTAGGACAACCCCGGCGCCGGTAATGATGATGCTTATTGTAAATAACGAACTAATTTGCGCGTGGCCGAATTTTTTTTTTCGTTCGGAAAGAGAGGAAGGACGGGATTGGATCGGCGCTTTTTATTTAATATAAGGGTGCATGCGGAATTTTTTATGCCGTTTTGAGCATTATGCTCCGAAAAGTCTGCAACGGGTTGTTACCGTTAGTTCGTCAGAAATTTACATTGTTGAGTGATTACGTTTTTTTTTTCTCCATGAACCTTTGTTAATTCTTGCCTATATTTAGCAACGAGGTCAAGTTTCCTATTTATATCGTCGTGCTCGCGAGTGATGATCCATTATACGCCCTGCGCGTAAATTGAAGCACCCATCGTGAACCCGTCAGTCGGAAAAGCTGATCTCTGATAAAAGGAATACATCGAAAATTAATTTTCATTTAATATTAATCAACCCTACATTTCCATCAACGTAAATTAGAAAAATTCTCGTACAATTCGGATACGTGAGGTACTTATCCTGTCGAAATCAAATATCCTCGTCCGTGTCTTCCTTTTGCACTTGACCCGCAGGTGTACAATTGATTCTATAAAACGAAATCAATGGCATTTTACTTAGTCCTTGTCCTCCAGTTCCGCAGGAACTGAGTGCACGCGAGCGCACGTTGCCCCTTTGTGCAACCCGGCATGCTATCGCCGCTCGCTCTCCCTTCCAAATTAACCCTCGACCGGACGGACATTCGTCAATCGAGCCTGCGTAATTGGACGCGTGCGCGCCTCTCTCTCTCTTTGATACGAGCGACGGCTGTTTTTACAAATGTTTGCGAATGGGGCTAATCCGGCAGAATAATCCTTAACGAGGGCCTCTATACGTATATAGACCAGTGGACACACGTGCGATACGCGCTGTCGGAGTCATAACTAGTATGGTGTAATATGTATACCGATGAGACGGCGTGACGGTGCTCTGCCCCCCTCAGTGTAATTTAGAAAACAAACATAGTACTTGAGAAAGGCATCGGATGTTTTGGATTCAGGTGAAATTTGATTGTTGGGATTTAGTTTGATTTGTATGCTTAATTACTGTAAGGTAATAACAGTTGCCGTTGTATATGGAAAGAATGAGTGACATTTTTAAAAGTATAGAGTTTACGTGAGTTTCATGACGATTATGTAATTCGTCAGATAATACGATGAAGAATGAATCCACAAACAAGAAAAATGGGTCTAAAAAAAATAAAACATTATTTTTTTTATATAACACGATAAGTGCCTATCGTATGGATTTAGCTGAATAACGCATCGGAGCTCTGATTTTGTATTGTTCAAATGTTTGTTTACGCCACACGAGAAATAATCTACATGCGGTAGTATGCTTCTCACCTAGATTTCGATTCTATATATGAAGTACCATCACTATGGCAATTACATGACTATATATGGAGATTTGTTATTAACGCTATAATTACAGTTGTAATCAAGATTAGAATTATTATTTCGAAATCATGTTATTTATTGATAACAATTTACTTTTTCGCGAATATAACTTATGAAAACCTTTTTTTAATTAAATATTTGATATGGGTAAAAGTTTTAATTAAATCAAGGAGAAGGTAGAATGTGAAAAGCGTTCCGTTTTACGACCACATTATGTTTGATAAATGTGTCAAATTTTAGATATTTTGACCTTACTGCAAGCTCAAACTAGTTAGATGCGTTTTACTATCGATTTAACAAAATTTCACAATTACTATTCGCGTGACTATACAGCACTTTGTTTTACAAATTTTGTTATTGCAATTCATTATGATATCAATAAATAACTTTTTGAAATTAACAAAAGAATATTCTATGCAAAATTTAAATGGATTTATTAATAATTTAGTCATTTTCTAAGAATTCCTACGTGGAAAATGTGAGGAAGATATAATCGTTTTACGCCAGTTAAATTAAGTTTCTTCGTCCGAATAAATTACAAATTCGTATAAAGAGGGTAAAGCTTTCGTTTTTCATATAAGTAGAAGCTTTTTGTTTCTAGTGCTTGATTTCCGCGAGCAAAGTGCTAAATCAATTCAGGCACTCTTAACGGACCTTTCACGAAGCGCTGTGTTTTGCACACTGATGCCTGTGCAAAACATAGTGCTTCACGCACGATACGGCAAAATTCGTATAAATGACGTACTACCACAGTGCGGCAAGACCTCTTTTCTCCGCTTTATTTGGAAATTTTCTTAAAGTAAATGTGCGTGTTTACAGACGTGCTCGTCTAATTCAAAACAAACAACAAAACATAACTGTTTGTATAAGTAATATGCATTCCAAAAGCTTGAGCGCGCTAGCTACTGCGAGAAACTTATGTTTCATAAGTTTTGTTGACCCGTAATGGTCACAGTGGACCCCAGGCTAACTTTGCAAATAGAACGCACATGCCAACTGTTTTCCTGCGTGGGTTCCACTGGGCCCAATGTGATCATCAATACGTTATAATTAGGAGGTGTGACCATTACGGGTTTAATCAAGCGTTCCTAGCGCCTGTTGATGAATTTATTCATTATGGATACATCAATTTTTGTTCAGATTAATTGTGATACATTTTTTTTGTAATAAACTTTACATTTGAGTTAGATTATTGCATACTATATTATGGTTGTTGTTAATACATATTAATTTTTTTAGCTTTTTTATATTGACTCACTCGTATTTATATTAATTATTTATTTATGGATATTATTATTTTTGCACACGACCTGTTAAAAAATAGTATATACAACACGTGCGCAAGGTGATCCATGCATTATATTTTGCGTAATAAACTATTCCGTCAATTAGACCTCTGAAATTTGAAAACACCATATAATTATTATACGATTTAAAAATTACGAATAGAACCCTATCGAATAATTGAGTTTTATTATTTTTTCGAATGCACAAAAACGAATCTTGTATTTACAATATTATATTCATAAATTTAGTAAAAATAATTAAATTTTTTCAAATTTATTTCTATGAGAATGGCAGTCCCACGCAGATCTACTGGACGGAAAATTGATTAAGGGAATCCCATGCAGAGCTAATGCAGGTTTCTACATTAAATTTTACGTTATTCTCATTTATTTTGTTATTTATATTAAAAATGTTTCTCGTTCATTGTTCAGAATCTTGTAAAAAACACCGGACAACTCGAGATAATTAAAAATGATTGAAAATTGAATGAGAATAACGAAAAATACGAAATTGTCGGTAAGTTATATGTATATGGTTTCGGTACCCCCCTAATTGTCTATATTCATCGCCATTTTTATATTATAAACTAACTTTTACCAGACTGAATGTATATCAAACAATATTTCAATTTTTTTTTAAATATTGGTTAAAGACTTAAATGTCATAAAGAAAAATTAATCTATATATTATTTTTTATAAATTATGAATTTTGGAGCAAAAACTTTTTTTTTTAAATCAAGATTTCTTACACTTTTTTTCTTGTACTTGATTCCACCAAGATTTCATCTGAAATAAAATCAATCCAGCGAAATCCAGGCATCACTTTCAGTAGCGTCAGTAAGTGCAACTAAAACTGAGATAAGATTATATCAGGAGATTATATTTCAGATAGAGTATAGTAATATGCCGTCGGGTATATACCTATTTTCTATATATATATTACTGACAACAAATTGGTAATAATGAAAATACTTTTATGTTAATTATTTTTAATTTGAATAAAATTTTAAAATTCAATTAAAAATAGTAAATAATAAAAAAATTATGAATTTTTGTCATTTAAAAAAATATTGCCAACAATTCAAAAGGACGCCACGATTCAAAAGGACAACACTTTTGTAGCAGTGCGAATCTCTGTTAAATGTTTTCTCGTATCTATACGACATACTTTTCGCGATATAACCCTATATTGAAGCAAGTCGTAGAATCTCTTTCAGAATCTAACCTCACTCAATAATTAAGCGTACCAATGCATTACACAAGCATGTCTTCGATTTTCAAACGCGAGAAAGGTCGAGAATGTCGAGATGCCGAGTCGTTAATGGCGGAAAGGAGTCAATCCGGCGCCGAGATTTTTCGTCCAACGCTAGTCATACGAACTCCCCTACTTCACGTGTTTTATACATGAAAATGCCAGTAATGCGGCACTCATTTTTTCAGCGAGGAAGATGGCGTAGGCCGTGCCGACCGGATATGCAGCGGCGTGCCGCTAGCAGCGCGATCACCGCTTTGACCAGCGGCGTCGCGTGATTCCGGTTAGTCGGTGTTATGGCGTAACATGCGCGCGGCGGGTTCTGCGAGACTCCACGGCTACACCTACCGCAAGTCAAGGCAAGAGAAACCGAAGCCGCGTACCCAAGACGGAGTGTGACTACGTTGGGCGACAAACCGAAATCCCTTTGCCGGTTACCCTAGACAGAGGACCGTCGAGCCGCGATCATCGTAGAGTCATTCCGGATCGTTTTCAAGGATTTTCGCGTACTGGTAGTGGTCAACGACAGCAGTCAAAATGGGTGAGTATAGCGCCGCATCCCTAGCTTACGGTTATGTTATATCTGCTGACTGTTCATCCAAGCAAGTTGTTTCTCGCGTCGTGGGTCTCGAGTGACGAGGCGTTCTGGAGGTGGATGATCGATATCGCGCGGCGCTCCTCGGAAGAACGTCTACTTTTTTCGATTATTTGTTCGTTGCCTAACGTGCATCCGTATATCTTTCTCTTTGTGAGCGCGGTCAAGTGAAAGTAGTTTGCTTTTTCGTTTTCACCGCCCAGTCTCTCTTTTTTTCCCCCCCTTTCCGGCTTGCATTATATCAATGTCTTTCTATGTTTATTTAATTCACGATGCTTGATACGCCACCAGATGAACCTGATATCCCAATGTTGGATGTGGGTGACTTTGAGGTTTTGGATGAGTGTGTCGGTGAGGATGATAATGAAGAGGATAGGAGAAGCTCCGATGGCTCAGAAGAGGAGGAGGATAATGATCACCATGAAAATCCCAAGCGCAGAAGAGAAAGTGCGCGTAGGGAAACAGAGGACATAGACGAGAACAGTGGAGACAATGCTGATAATATTTTGGATGTCTCCATAGATGTGTCTGAGAATGACTTTTTGGAAAATGTAGCTAAGGATTTCTCAGAAAATATTGAGGAAGAAATAATAGAGGTGCGTCCTAGGATCACTAGATCGAGTGCCAGAAAAGTAGAGCCTCAAGTTCAGTTGAGAAGAATAGCTACACCACAGAAAGCTCAAGATGAGCCAGAAGTAGTTGCAGTTATCCCAAAAAAGAAGCCAGGGCCTAGATCAAAAACCATGAATATTCAAACACCAGTGAAGAAGACGCCCATTAAAATTAACTTTGCTGATAAAAGTAAAGTTAAAAAGAATGAAAGCGTGAATGATAATAAGAAGAATACAAATACACAGTCGCCAAAAATTACAGAAAAAAAAGAACAACCAGTCAATAAACCGAACCAAAATACTCAAAACAAGACACCAGCATTCTTGAAGAAAGATTTAACCGATGAGGAAATTATGATTCATTTTGATGAAATAGAAAATACTGTTTTAACTTCGGACAACTTTGTTATCCAAAATGAAGTTGAGCAATTAGAAAAGGAAGACATCAAAGATAAAGATGATGAAAATAATGACATTCAAAATCAAGGCGACCAAACTGAGGATAAAAAGACTGAAGAAAATGAAGAAGAAAATTGGGATGACTGTGACACTAATGGAAAGAAACAACCAAAAATAAAGATTGAACAAGAGCAGCTGAAAGAAAGCGAAATGTGGTACAAGGAAAAAGTAAGAATCCATCATTTCTACATTTTAATTCTTTAATAACCTTGGAATATAAGCTTTGATTTAAATTATCTTTATTTCTTAATGAATTTTAATTGAAAAAAACATTTTTTAATATAAATAAAGCTTTGATATACAGGTACTAAATGCCTTCTCTATAAAAATTACATTATTGTAAATTATCTGATTAAATAAATAAATGAATTATTAATTAATTATTTAATAAATAAATCAATTTCATAAAAAAGAATTTTTTAATTTCAAGTTGAACAGATAGAAACAAAATATGGAAAAAGGAAAGCATATTCCTTGGTAATTAACGGATCTTGAAAAACAAAAAAATTTTAAACTTATATGATCACTTCTTTACAGATAAAAGCTAAAGAAGATATAGTAGAAGAGAAATTTTCAAAATTAGCCAGATTTATACAATATTCATACCCTTTGTATAAAAAATGGTTAGATCGAAATGAGTCGTTATATGGAACAGCTGTATGTAAAATGGATTCGTCTAAACATAGTCCTTTAGATCAATTACATCCAAATCGTTGGAAATTCGTATGTAAGTATAAAACTAATGGCATTCAGCACTTTAGTTTGCCCTTCTCTTTACTAATTTACGTATACTTAGAAAAATAAATGATTAAGAAGATTTTAAAACTGTGTTGGCGTAGTATTTTGTTTAGAATTATGTTTGATTATTCTGATTATGTGTGTTGTATAAGTGATTTTATAATTGATAAAGATAGGTTAATTACATCCTTCGAAGATTTGTTTCAACATTACCGAGACAATCTTATTTAAAATCATTATGCTTTGAGAATTTCAATCCTTCTACAAATAAGGATAAAGAAATAATTTCAAAGCTGCATGTAAACATTATAATAAAAACTCTGATTATAACAGTCAAAATGATTGTTTAAAAAAATTGAGACAAAGTGGATGTATATATTAAAAGAAAACTTTCTATTTCCAATTGGAACTAGAAATAAAATCTTTTGCGATGTATTTCTGCAAAAACTTAAAATGCAAAGCTATGCATTTGCAAACCACAAAAACTCATATATGTATATATATAGGATGATTTTGAATCATCTGCATATGTCTAAACTGTTTTAATAATACAGTTTAAATGATCAGTGGTTATACTGAGTATTTTTAATATCTTCATCATACCATTGGAACTCATGCTATATAATACAAAAGTATTACAAAAAAAATAATTTCGTAGTTAGAGTTTTTTAAGCATTTACTATGGTCAAATTCTTACAATTAATGATAGAAAAATAGGTTTGCAAAAAATTTCGTGATTACTAAAATTTATTGTTGATGAATTTTAGATATAATAAAGTATGTATTTATTTCTTTGTGTGTTAATATTACATAGTAGCAGGGCTTTATTAATTATTTCTTTAATTAAAATTGCGAAGTTTGAAAGTGATAATTTTGTGTGACATGTTTAGGCATCAAAAAGCGTAGTCAACAATCTTCAGAGGAGGATAAGCAAGACAACAATACATCTGATAACAAGAATGGTCAGTCACGCTGGTATATTATTCCCGGTGTTGCTGATGCTAATTTGGAAAATGAAGAAGAATATCCACCTTTTGTTATGCGTGTTGTGAAGGTATATCAGCTTTTGATAAATCAGCGAATTTTTAAAAAGAACTTGTTTATACCAAAATTGTGCATTGGATCAAGGGATGGATGGAATAATTTTATATAGTTACATTTTTATCAAATGTAAGAGATAGTGCTGAGAAATATAAGTTCACCATCAATGAACAAAAATCAGTACAATCTATTCATAAGAATGAATATTCTTTTCATAAGAAAAAACAGAAACATTTCAAAACTGTCCAAATTCAAGATGTGGAATAATGTATAACAAGAATACATTGAAAACAGGAATGGTTAATTATAATAATATAATATAGTTATTAGGTATTCAATCTTAATAACTGATATTAAAAGAATGTTTCAAGCAACAATGTTGGAAGTGATATGGAAGCAATAAGTGGAACTTTAGCGAAGAAAAAAGAATTAAAAAGAACTTAAAAGTTCAAAAAAAAGTTATTCTTCTTACAGTGGCTAGATACTTACACTTGTCTTACATAGATCTAAGTCTCAAGATTGGGGAAAAAAAAATTTAATAGTCAAAATTCAAAATAAATATCAAGAAAAAGATCTTAAAAAGTGTCGAGAAAAATTCACATTCTATCTTAATAGAGTACAAATTTCACTTATAAAAGTGAGAACTCAAACAGCATGCATGGGTAAAAAATATAATACTTTGCATGAAGTTTTTTAAAACGAACCATTAAAACTTCAGCCATTAAAACTGTGAGAAAATAATTTCACACAGTCAAAATGCAATGAAGAAAGCTCCATCTGTCCCTTGGATATATTTCAATCATAAATTATTCCCGGAAAATACAAACAAGGGAAAATTGTTGTCAAAAAAATATGGCAATAATCTTGACTTTTTAAGTATAATTTCCATCAAATCTAATAATCATACTTATTATTGGTAGGAACAAAAATAAAATTGACATCTTTGGTAACATATTTATTCTACTATATTCTGTTAAGACTTTTTTTATCAATGGATAAAATTTTATAATATTTTCATTTTCGCAAATTAAATCCAAGTTGAAAATTTAAACATTTATTGCTTGTCTTATATTTGCTTTTGAAGAGCTCTTGTTGCTCCTTGATCAATACTTTTTTCTTTTTTTAAACCATTACTATTTCTTTAAAGTTTTTTTTTTTTTTTTTTTTTTTTTTTTTTTTTTTTTTTTTTTTTTTTTTTTTTTTTTTTTTTTTTTTTTTTT
>UXGD01005722.1:0-13872 GCA_900474315.1 Torymus auratus
AGGCTCAGACCTCCGGATCACGGATTCGGTTGAAACTTTAGCATAGGTTTTTGGATATAGAAATATGAAGAAAGCTAGGATATTAGACCCTAACGCTAAAAAAACTAAAGTTCTGGTCACTGTTTATAGCCTTATTTTGAAAAAAGTCTTTAAAAAAACCTTTCCTTACAACGACAACTATTTAACTTTAGATAGTCTTAAATATAATTTCAAGTAGAGAAAATGAAACTAGAGAAAACGAGCTTTTTTAACGATTAAAAATATCGATTCCTCCCAAAGTTATGAACGTTTAAAATTGAGCATCGAAAATTCACTGTTTAATCCCCAAAATTCACTGCTCGACTGCCTGCATATTTTGGTGCACTTTAAAGATTAAAGCTCGTTTTCTCTAGTTTCATTTTCTTTACTTGAAATGATATTTAAGACTATCTAAAGTTAAATAGTTGCCGTTTTTTTATAGTTTTTTTGAACATTAGGGTCTAATATTGCAGCTTTGCCAATGTAAATAATTCATAGTTATCGTCGTCTTTTAAACACCAAAAAATCCATCCCCACTCCACTCCTTTAAACTCCCTTGCTCATCCACCATTCGCTCATCATCCTGAAACAAACTCCCTTGAGCGCGAAACGACTTCCCGGTCATCCCGGCTCATCACCTCTCCAATCACCCGCCACACTGACGTGTTTACGGCGCCCTAAACGGGGGGGATACGACGCGCGCGGCACCACTTAACCGAACCCACCCCGAAAGATTTCGGCGGCCACCAGCACAATTGAAACGTTAAGGCGGTCTACTTCTTCTCCGCTGCCGCGGGGCACGAAACACTTGCGCGCGGTCCCGAACGTAAAAACCTCGCCTCAGATGAGCTACAAAATTTTAACGGTATATTATACGCGCGCACGCGCGAAGATGGCAAAGGTGGCTGTCCTGATAACGAGAGAAAGGGGGGAGTAAAAAAGAGAAAGATTTTTCGAGGGACCGGAGAGTCGCAGGTTCTCCACGTGGCCGCGAGGAGCCGAATTTATCGGTCGCAAGGCCGGTTGCAACGTGCGAGAGGATAATAATACGGGTTCGGCCGGTTTGCGAGGACGCGCTTCGCCCTTGCGCGCGCTTTTCGACGATTCGATTCTTCTTAATTGCCTTGTTTTTGTTTTCTCCGCTGAGGTGCAGCGTTATGTTGGCTGATTCGTGTGTGCATGATGTCGCGCGGCTGGTGCGACCGATAAACCAGTTATTTTTAGTGCCGTAAATTTAATGTGTCAACTTTGTAATTTATGATTGGAGGTATATTTGGGGAATGAATTTAAAGAATAATTGTTATCAAATTGCTGACAATTGAGGTGCATCAATTTGGTGAATGCGTTGCAAGAAGAATAGTTTTATTCGGGGCAACGACGCATTAATTGCAAAACTGTGAAATAATTGTTATTGCAAGGAAAAAAAGTATTTACTTTTGCTTATAAGTTTTTCAGGCATTAAAAATGGTGAAAAACATTTCTATATATAATATTACTAAAAAAAATAAAAAAAATGAAAACTAAACGTTTGCACTAAATTGCAGTAATCACTGCATCAATAAAAAACTTAACTACATACTCTGCAACAGTTCATCACTCGCTATGATTACTCTAGCAAGTTGTAAATTATAATTCAAAGATAATTACTATCTTGAAATAATTATACAAACTTGCAATTAATCTTTTATGAAGCAAAAGAAGCTATACTTCATGCAAATTTTCATTACATTCTTATAAAAAATCGCACCTTTTGAATAACCGTGGACTAATGTTTCCTATTTTCCTATTTGTTTCAGGTGAGTTATTATCAACGCTTTGTGGGAAAACTACTTAAGGTTGTCACATAAATTTTCTCGACCGTAAGTTTTAGTTTTGATTTTATAACAATATTCAACTTATATGAAAAAATCAAGCAACAGAAAATTAAACGCGTGTAATTAAATATCAATTTTAATTATCATTAATAAATTTCGCGTCCATGAAGAAAACATTATAGTTTTTCTCACATGACTGTCCTTTGTCTATAACACAAAATTCTCGTATAATCATCAAATTATATACAAAAACATTTTCAAATTATCCCCACGAAAAATTCGGAATCGCAAAAACCTCGTTTCCAAGCCCTCGCACGTATTCGCTCATTCTCGGCAAAAGGCACTAAAGCGTCGTGTATATAGTTACCGTATCGACACACACGAGGACGACAACAACAACCCCCGCGAAAAAAGCGCGTCTGGCGAAATGCCGAGCACTAGGTTAACGGGGTAAAAGCCGCCCTCGAAAAAACCTTGCCTCCCTCTCCTCGCTTATATATATGCGTGCAGGCCAAGGGAACCGATCACTATACCACCTCGGAAAAAAGCCAAGCCATAAAACCTCGCGAGTACGCGCTCGTTGCATATTTTACCGGGGCTCGGTATTTTCGAATTCCTAGGGCGGGAAGGGCGCACACTCCTCTCGCGAAATTACAATGATTCGCCGTTTTATGACTAATTAACTCCGTCCGAAAATAGCCGCTCGCGCTCGCGCTTTTGTGTGTCGCGCGCTAGAGAGGGAGAGAGAGGGAGAGAGAATAATGGCCCTCGTAAATCAGGCGGCGGGAATCGGAAAAAAATCGCACGCAGCGCCGGGGCTTCTGGAACTCTTCTACCTCTGCGGCTATATGCGCTGCGTTCGCTCGAGTGCGCGCGCGCTCGCAGGAGCGGGTATATAATGAAGGGGAAATCCTTGTGCAGGATAGAGGAGAAGAGAGGAGAGAGAGAGAGAGAGAAAGATGCAAGGCCGGCGAAGGTCACGCGCTCTCGCGCGAGGATCCTTTTTTCGCCTCTTTTCTCCGCTCGCTCGCTCCTCTCCTTTATCCTCTCGGACTCGCTTTCCATAGTACACACAGATACCTATACATCTCCGCGTAGAGAGAGAACTACTATATACGCGCTCGCAGTCGCGTATTTTAAGCGCGGCACAGTGGAGCGATACTTTCTTTCGTCACCCTTTTTTCGAGGGAAGAGGGAGAGAATTAATGGGGAATGTAATTATGCTGTGAGCGTATGGGGGCTGCTTTTCGTCGCGAGTATATACGCGCGTGAACGTGTAAATTGCTAATGGCCGGGGCGACGGAGAATTAACAATTTCTTGCCGGGATATAGAGGTTTTATTGTACGCATGGTAAGAGCGATGGCACACCACACCGGTTGCGAATGGGTAATGAGCCGCGTCGGGCAAATTATTTGCGAATTAAATTATGATTTTCGGAGGGATGTATTGCGCTGTATATAAATGGTTTTACATTTTTTTTTAGAGTGCATGTTCCTATACGTTTTATAATTAATATTTCATCCTTATATTTAGACTTTCCGTAATACGCTTCATATAAAAATGATATAATTCGAAATTCCCCCTTACAATGTGTTTCGAAAGATTTACAACCTCATTTGCCAGAATAAAAACTCGGAAGATATCGGTAAATCATAGATCAACATCAGTTTACCGTAACTAATGCAATATTATGATAGATGTATACCCGAGCGGTTTAACGTGCTAAACATATCCAGCTGGAAACAACTTCTGTAAAAGCTATCAATTTGAAAATTTATTGATTGTAGCCGCACTTATGAAGCGATACTTGTTTGACGAATGGTACCTACACATTGAGTTACATAAAGTTGAATGAGTTTATTCGACGTGTATTCGCATATTTACTTTCGTAACCGATCGTAGAAACCAATAAAGCAGAATAAAAACTGTGTAACAGCAGGGTCGAAGCTATATACAACAATGTTTTTTCCGATTTACCTCATCAAAGCACTTATAATGCAAATATTCAAAATCACCCCTCCACAACAAAAATATCCCAACAGCTTCGTGTAGCAAAAACTCTTTGAACCCGACAGACCAGATCGTTGCTCTGCTTATACACAGCGATCCTGAGTGTTTAAAAAAAATAAAAAATTTCCCGAAGGCTGTAAAAAACGTCTTTACGCTCGGGACTCTTTTTGCGCCTCCCCCTCTTGCCCGTGATATTTCCTTCACCTTCGCACGCGCGTGAGCCTCGTTTTCGTGAAGCCTGCCTTTAAGGTATCGTAAATCGACGGGCACGCTTGCATTCTTCGGGTGGAAGGGAGGCGCGGCATTTTTTCCCAAACTCACTTGGCGCGCATGCAAACGAGCCGCGAGGAAATTTATCCCCCCCGTCACCTCACGTGCGTTTTTCATCTCCCTTCTACTCCTGTAATACCGTGGATGGATAATATAATAAACAGGAGACGAGTATAATTGCCGACGCGCGCAATTCAGGCAGGTATATACTATTTTTGTCTGTGACGTCGTCGCTATGGGACAAAGGATCAAAAGTCGCGAGGACGGAAATTCCGGGGAGCATTAAAATATAGTAATGACGGGCTGGTTTTCATTTATTTTGCACGCGCGGTAGCCTTTTCACTCGCGGCAGTAAGAGAGAGAGAGAGAGAGAGAGAGAGAGAGAGAGAGAGAGAGAGGGACCTTCGTCATACTTTTATTTCGCTCGCCTTGCGGCTTTCGTAATGTCCACTTTTAAACATTTTAACGCGCGCGGCGCGGCTGCCGATGAGGGGGACGAACGATAATTATATGAAAATGCCTGAGATATTTGGACGCGCAGCTCCCGCTGTTTAATTATTTTTTCGCTGTCGCAATTTTCTTCTTTTCTTCAAGCGACAGAAGCTATTTTAATGAGGTAGCCGTGTATATACGAGTTGTGGAAAATATCTGTGATTCTGTATAATGGGTATTGAATATTAATGAGCTTCCTAAATATTACAAAACTATTTTGTTTCTTTAAGTTCACTATATATTTTTGTATATTTTTAGATTATTAAAGAAAGTTTTCTTTATTAAAAAAGTATAGGACTAACTATTTGACAGATATGTACGAAAATTCAATAAATCCTTCACTTAACGATCACATTATACAATGAAAAAAAATCCTTACACCAGCCTTGATACGCTTGATGCATTTTTAACGAGATGCGTACCAACTTAAATCGCTTTCGTACAGATTGCTCCAAAAGTATACTCTTATACCAATTACTGAAATGCTTTCGAAATTAATATTTAACGTTAGCGATGATGTACCCGATAATCGATGCGAAAATTGTTTCTCGGTACCCACGACTTAAAAAAGAAGAAAAAAATTAAAATCATACGAACCCCCGAAAGTCTTTTACTTCGATTTGCGAGCGCGAATTTATTATGCAACGCGCACGCGAATCGCAAAAATACACATAAAGCATCGGCCGGTTCGTGCGTGGCTCCTCGGTGAAAAATGTAAATGCCGATTATGAACGAGTATAACAGTCTCATTATATTAAGTCGGAGACGAGTAATCGCTTCGATGTCTCGCGCGTTCCTTCTTTTCGTTCCTTCTCTCTCATGCTTTTTTATCGCTACCTATACGCTTCTACGTCCAACGGCCGTGCATGCGAAATTCGGATAAAACGAAGAAAAGGAAAGAGTGGGCGCTTGTGCTGAGTGTTGCTGCAAAGAAGATCGCATAAAGAGTTTAGAAAAATAAAGAACACTCGGAATGTAATGATTGGTAAAAATTCAAAGCAAACTAGTTTTAACAAATGAGTTTTGTTAGTAAATAATATGCATTACAACCATGTTCTTATTATTTTTATTAGAACAATGTTATTGTAGAGGTTTCGTTTTAATGATCGTAGATTCTACGCAATAGATGATCATTCGTGACTATATAATATGCAATAAAATAGCAAATAATAAAACAAAAATTTTGTCGTTATTATGAAAATTATGTAATAACGATAACAGTGCCAGATACTTATATAACATATAATACATTAAACCGCACGCATGCAAGAATCTTTAAAAATTGAAAGACCATAAAAAGCATGTAAAAATAAGAAAGTCGAATGTGGTGAAATTCCAAATTATTATTATGCATCTCTTTCGTAAATGAATTGTATTTATTATGTATTGGGTCCTAAATATATACTTTAAAATTAATATAAGATTTTATATTCACTGAAAGTATTAAAATAAATTAATGAATTAAATACGAAAAAGTAGTTTCTCTGTTCACAGCAATCGATCAACATTTTTAACAAATCCAAAACCAAATTATTACACCTTTAATTTCTATAGGTATCACATTCAAGTACCCACCGCCCTGAAATAATTAAAAATCATTCTTCCCGAACGATTTCTCGGTTCTCTCGACTTCCCGGGTCCGCAATAAATTCCCGCGCATGTACTCCGCGCATTTAAATCCTCGATTTCGCGCTGCGCCCCCGTTCCTCCTCCACCTCCTTCATTCCGATAGGGCACGGACGAGCGACCAAACTCTCGTCCACTCCACTGTATCATACCTCTTTTCTCTTCCCTCTCTCACACAGGGGGGCATTAAAATTCATTAAACTCGCGAGCTTGCGATTTTGCATGCGCGCTGACTCAGAGAGAAAGAGACGCGGTCCGATATAAACACGCGCGCGTCGCCAGCTTCGTTTTTTCGCGAGTTCAATTTCACGAATAAAGACGTGCACGCGCGCGCAGTGGAAATGCTAATTCAAGGATGAGGTTTGATGGGCTCACCGCGCGAGAGTGGAATTCGCTGCCAAGTGGATGTGTTATGTATGTATATAATATGTAAGGATGGGTTTCGGGGATTTCGGTGGCGATGCTGCTGTCAGTCATCCTTTACGAGAGCGTGTGGCTTCCTGAAGCGACGTGCGGGTTGGGTTGATGGAGTCAGGAGCGACGCGACATGATTGAGATTTAAAACAAAGACTTTGTAATTGAGTATATAAATTCAAACCACTAGAAAATGTATAATTTTGATCGTTTTATGTGTGAAAATTCGATACGTAAATTTCACTACTTTTCTATTTTAGAAAATCTTTGACTTAGATACAAAAAAAGATATATTACAAAGACAATCGTTAGTTTTAATTCAATTGTCTAATAATAAATATATATGTCTATAAGCTCTAAATGTTAAATCTACAATTTGCAGGAAATGTTATTTTTAAAATATATTCACTCTTCGAAGACGACACTTGTATCTTATTAACTCTTACTTTCTTATTAATATAATATCTACATTAGACTTTTTTGGTATTTGACTGTATTTGATGTACAGAAACGATAATATCTTATAGAATTGTATCGAATTATATCCCGAAGCTGTGGCAGCGCCGGCAGCATGCGCTCTATATGTATTCCACATGCGATGATTTTAACAACGAGTTGAATTGGCGCTCGCCATCTAGCAGCCCATCCGGGTAGTATTAGAATCACGAACATCAAATAACTTGTGTTTAAATCTTCTAATTTCTAAAAGATGATTCCACCGCTTTCGTAGCCAAGGCGTTTTACAGAGCTGTTTTGCTTGTTTTTACAAAAGAATGTCTAATTTTGGTAGTTCAATTTATCAATTTTGTCATGTAAAATACACGGCTTTTTAATTTTATAAAATCTTTTACTTAGATACTGTATACGATTGAACGTATACGAGAGTTTATATTGTTAGGGTTTGTCAGCGAGAAGACATCAAATGGAAAATTAAGACTTCTAGAGTCCGTGAAATGCGGTGGATTCGTGGAAGTCGAATCAGACTACCGACTGGATATTTTTGCAAGTGTACTTATCACACATTGATGAGTTTATTAATGTGATAAATTTGTTTTATACGATCGATGTTATATCTGAATGTTATATCTATTGAAGAGGTTACGGAGCTGCAAGCTTCTACAGTTAATTTTAAACGTCATTAAAACTATAGAAAATACGCCAGAAACGAAAACAAAAATAATTGATGAACTCAAGATCTGCATGGATGAGAAGTTTAAAGTTAAAAGTCTTAAGGAGAAGGCGATTTTTAAGGAGATCCAGGAAACCAACAGTCTAAGCAAACTTGTGTATAATGTGGTCAGGAGCAAGACCTTCTACTACTTTTACGCCATGTCCTGCCTTCTAATAAGAGAACGAAAGTTGATTGCAGAAAATATGAACGCAAAATGCGTTCGCGCAAGTGGGCAAAGTGTGACTGCAAATAATACGAACGCTTCTCAAATTATTGGCAAAAGCAGTACGAGTTTTTAGCAAACAAAGTAAAGTAACATAATATGATAATACGAGAACTGGTATTATCAGCAAAAGCAAATGTAAGTACGAAATGAGCAATAAGCAAAGTAAAGGGTAAGTGTAAGTACGGGCAAATAGCATTTGGCGAGAAAAGCGAGCGCGAGGCGTAGGCCCCTACTAATGCACGCGAGGTGGTGTTTTTCATTGAAGGTAGCGCATTTGACGCTTGCCATCTAGCGGGCACTTCGGGTACTACACTCCCGAACAGCTACATACAGAGAAATATAGACTACCTTTAGGTTTAATTCAATTATCTAATAATAAATTTCAAATGATTTAAACGTTAAACATATACAACTTGCATACAAAATTATTGTGGTTTGACTAACTCTTACTTTCTTATTAATATCAACTTGTTTGGTATTGTATTAAATTGCAAAATAAATATTTTCTAAAAAATTCAAACATTTTTGTTTACTCCAATGTATTTACACTGCTGAACTGGATTAAAACACTTGAATAGTGAAAAATAGCACTTAAAATATGTGTATAGTGTGAGAAACAGTGAAATTCCAGGCGAAAATACGAAAAGTGGATTAGATTAGATTAGCCAGAAATCTCGAGAGCGCTATCGGAAACAAGTTTTCTTAATCATTCGCGCGCATAACAATTAATGCAGATTTCGACAGATGCTGCAGGCAAAGCCTACAGCTGTTCAGAATGTATCTTTAAACGATAGCAACTGCGATATTGAGCTTAAGTAGTTCTCGCGGTAAACACCGCGGATAAGGTAAACGACCAGCAGCAGTTATAAAAATGCCGATTCTAATCTGCATAAGGGTCGTAAATTTTTACGCTTTTCCTCCGTCCTTTTTGCAGCCGATCGAAAGTTTTAATGCGTATAGCGTATATATTTGCTACGGAAAAAAATGCCTCAAACGACAATTTTAATTCAGTAAAAAGAAAATGCTACTACTTGGAAGCTGTTAAAGGAAACTTTGTATACTTAAAGTGTCTATACATCGTTGAGAGAAAACATGCAGATACAAGTACCTGTGTGAGAGAAAAACAACTCTGCAGAACAGATAAGAAAGTGATAGCACATACGTGTGTTCAATTGCAACATTGTCTCCTTCGAAGAAACCGTATAAAATGCATTGTTGAATCGAAGAAAATTAAAAGGATGTGAATTCCCTTTCACATGGGAACAGTTAAATGACAGTAACGCGCAGACTGTACACACGTGGAACAAGTGTTTCAACGATCAATGTGTGTATATTGCTAGTGGCGTTTATCGCGCGATAAAAACTAACTTTTACGTTCTCCAATTTTTTAACCAAACTTCACCATAAAACGCTCTCGTTAAATTCTACGATCTAATTCATTAACGTGCTTACTCCACTTTTTTCAAAAGCCCCATACTACTCCCATACCTTGTTTTACCATAGTACCTAGGAAAGCCATAATTCATAGCCTCGCCGCAATTCCCAGAGCTCCTCCAAGCCTGCACTACACAAATCGCTCGCCTAATAATCGAGCTCACACATCCTATAAACCTATAAACAATCAAACATCTCTCCTCGAACTCGCGCGAAAAATGCCCTTATCTCGTTCTCCCATACGGCACGTACATAGCATAGTTACCCACGAAGCAGCAGCAGCGGTACAATGCAGCGCACGATCTGCCGACGCCCCCCGCGTCATTTGCGCAAACTCCGCGATATGACTCGCCGCGTGCGCGCGCATGAGAATGAGAAGTCGAAATCGGCTCGCAGGGGAAAAAAATGTATAAAGGAGGAACGCGGAGAGGGGAAAAACACGCGGCCGAGCGGGGAAGGGCCTCATGCCCGCGCGTGCACATGGCTATTTATAGCGGGCCGATAATTGCCTTTCGATGCACGAGTCGCGTATATGCGCGTGGAAACGGGCGCGACGTGAGAACCGGATTTTTTCGCTCGAAACGTCCGCGGATTCCTCCTTGCGATGTATTATGCGCTCCTTTATTTTCATCTCGGGTCTGTGTTTGTTTGTGGATGTGGGTTTATGGCTTTCCTTTTCTCTGCACGCGTGCGCGCACCTTCGAGCGAAAGATAGTATCGCGTCGTACCGCGTGCTTTTCTCAAATTTGGGGAATTGTTTTTTTAAGCGGCGAAGGAATTCGCACGGCGGGACGTCGCGCGCGAGCGCTGAATTATTGGAGTCTTTAGGGTGAGGTGGTGAAGAGGCTTACACGTGTTTTCGGCCAGCAGGACATTTTGGAGAGACGCGTTGCGAGTTGTTGTGCGGGGATATTTTTGTGGCGATTTTCGGAGCGAACAAATTGCTGGGTTTTACGATTGTATCAATGGCCGTTTTGTAGGTGTTTGTTTAATAAATATCAGGTTTTATGTTACAATTTCAAAGGAATTCATGGGGATTTAATTGAATGGATGAAAAGGGGAACCAACGTTTTGGTTTTAGGAATATCTTAAGCTGTGTTGGTAGATATAGAACTGATACTACGGATATATGACGTAAGGAAAAAAGATTTAACGTTCTAGAGTTAATGTTGACAATTATTTTATGGTTTTATCATTTGAGAAACATAATATATAATTAACTTAGTGTACGTTATCCCGTAAATCTATAATATACTTTTCTGACTAATCTAATTCTAATATAAACAGATTAAACGAAAAAAAAAATAAATTAAATTAATTTTCTGCCATATAATTTAAAAAATGGTTCAATCTATGTTACTAATCATTTTTCTTATTTATGTTTCAGGTGAGCTTAATACTGATATCAATCAAGGGTTGGTAAAACTACGTGTCCATAACACAGGCATTGTAAGTTACAAGCTCTTATCAAATAAAATATGTTAAATCAGTGCGAAAGACATTAAAACCAAGATCCAACAACATTAAATAAAACCAGATTTTGTAGTACGCAATCACAATTAGTAAGATGAAAACTTTAACATCGCCTAAAATGAAAAGATATTTCTAATTTTAAAACTACTGTATTCAGAACCTTCAGTTTTTTCGCATGACACAAAACGTATACAATTCATCGAACCCTCCACCCTTCGGCCGCATTCCAAAACCAAACCATATCCTCACCACAATTTACTCTCCCTCTGAGCGCGCACCGGAAAGGCGTGTGTGCTAACGAGCCCAACGGTAATCGCACTCGCTCGCGGCCTCTCCGCTACTTAGCATTCATCCCCGCCGATAGTCGCGTCTCGCGTCCCGTGCACGCGAGATCCTCTAAACGTCTCGAGCGCGCGCGCGGCTCTATTTTTTCCGATGCCGGACGATAGCTCGCGGCGTCTACGCGCCCTACGTGCCCGAGTCAAGCTGCATAATTATGCGCTACGTACGCCCACGCGTGCGAAAACCAAGGGTTAAGGGCGTGTCACAATTGCAATGTTGCATGAGAAACATTTTTTCTTATTTTCTTTAATTTGAAGGGAAGATTATTATTTTCTAATAACTTTTTACGATATTTCTTGGAGTTTTTCTTGTAAATCAAAATGTAAGAAATTTTTCCGAGTGTAAAATATTTCTTCCTATATGAACATAAAGTTCAGATGGTCGTTATATGTAGGATATATAAATACAAATTTTATCTGACACTTAGACACAAGACTTTCGTAAAGGTCTAATTAGTTTATTTTGATGGAAAAACGTTATCTATTTACGACACAGGTTCACTACTGAAATTACTTTTTCCTATTTTTTTACAATTTTATGTTAAATTTTATGACCCATGGGGATTTTTTGGCCTATTTAACATTTATGCTTTTAAATACTGTCCTCCTTTTACTTACTTAAAGTGAAAAATCTGAAAATTAGCTCCAAAGTTTTGAGAAATTGGCTAGAAATTATCGCGAAAGAAAACACCTCCAGCCGTTTGGCTATGTAAGGCTGTAGGTTAAGTTTTGTAATAAATATTCATAAAACCGTCAGTATTAAAAGTAGCGCGCACATATATATCATTCCTACGGCACTATGATGACCCCGCAGAAATAATTGGGATCATATTTGAGATATGATTCTTTTTCTATTTTTGTTATTATACCAGGCAAATGTTACCGATTAGCTTTTGAAAAATAAAGTGAAATGTTTGGTTGGGAAAATTTAGAATTTTAATTTCAAAAAAGCAATGGTTTCGGAATAATAGTGCAATAATAAAAAGAATTAGATACAGATTTATTCATATTTAAAAAATTTATTAATATTAGTTTTTTAATTTATTAATATTAGTTTAAGAAATGTATACGCTTGTATGACACAGATTCAAAATATTTTGTTCAAAGTTAACAAAAGATTTTTATAAATTTTACAAATCAAGTATTGTTATAGCAAACCGAATGGTATATAAAAATCTTTTGAACTAAGATTGAACGAAGATTTTAGCAATTCATACATGTACACGCTATCACGACCATTTTTAAAAATATTTATGAGATGAGAACGGCATTCATCTTTACGCAGACTAATAAGAGTCTCTGTTAAATGGAAAACAATATACTTGGCAAAACACATATAAATGTAAAAAAATAATAAATACACTATTTTACAATCCAACACTAGAATGTGTTGTATTCATCAATAGTTCGAATCGTTTCGTCCGACTATCGATCTCGAATCTCGATCATTATCACTTTTTTATCAAAGTTCATTAGGTCATAAAGCGTCGGAAGTTTTCGGTGATTTGTGCTTATTAGATGGAAACTTGAACTTTGTACTTTGTAGTAAATTGTACGAAGCAAAGGAGCAATATTTCGTCGATTTAAATGGAATGTAAAAAGATCGGGCCAGTGGATGAGATCTGAAAATTTTAAATATTTATCATGATTTTTGTACACATTAATTAACAGAGATTTAATTTTCATATTTATAAATAAATACCTAGACGTATCGAGGAATTTCGCAGATTTTATTACAGTAAAGCGATTTGACTGGCGAGAATAATTCGGCTCAAGTATCGTTTCTCTTCCATTATCTAAGTCCATTATAAAATGGCATTTGTCCACATCTATCTATAAATTTTTAAAATTATATTATTATGTGTTAAATAGAAAATTTTTGTACCATTTAAAATAACTTACATAGCGGGAAGTTTCTTCTTTATTCATATCATTAAAATTTGAAGGAATTATGCTCGTAGCATATTTATGATTTAAATATGGCTGTGGTAATTGTCCTCTAAATTCCGATTTCAAGTACTGTAATTTCCAACTAAAAATGCAATTAGTTATTCCATTTAAACGCTATTAAGTAATAAAAATTGTCAAAAACTTTATTATGACTCACTTATTGGATGGGAAGAAAAAGCTATTTGGGAATCGATGCCATTCTTTACCAACACAAAAGTTAATATTCATATCTTTCGGAATTGGATTATTAATTCCCAATTTATTGACTTCTGTCATTATTTCTATCGGTGCATGATAACCTATTGAAAATAAAAATTATTATTTATGTAAAGTCAAATTTATATATTATTCTCTGGTATATAAAACTATAATCAAATTTTATTACCTTTGTATAAACTTAGTGATCTTGTTAAACCAAGGAATCCACAAATAACAATAGCCGATATCATAATATGAGTCGTATGTCGAAGGTAGTGATTAGAGGTCGGTGTATGTTTTAAAATTCTATTTCTTAGGAAAAAGTAAAGTTTTTGAATAGCATCCACAGTTATGGCCCCATGCAAACAAATGAGAGGGTATATGGGATACAGAAAACGTTCCTCCTATAAATGAAAAATAAGTTTTTAATCTTA
>UXGD01005723.1:0-13872 GCA_900474315.1 Torymus auratus
AGCTAATAGTGACCAGAACTTTAGTTTTTTTTAGCATTAGGGTCTAATATTGCAACTTTCTTCATATTTTTATATCCAAAAACCTATGCGAAAGTTTCAGCCGAATCTGTGATCTGGATCTCTGTACCTTTCCTAGTAAGTCTAATTAAATTTGTATTTAGATTAAATTTTTTAGAATTATGAAATTTACATAACATTTGTAGAAGATCCAAATCGTGTTGTACAAATAAGTTTATGTACGCTATAAAGAATTATCATTAAAAATATTAGAACGAATAACAAAAACGTTCAATTTACATTTCACCTCTCACCTTTCACCTTTCACAATAACCGACTGAAAAGACCAATTCCCAAACTAGCGCCTTCTCATTGATCCCCGATAAATCCGAAATCAGCGAAAGAATCAAACTTGTTGACCCGAAACTCGAAAACGATACACTCGTTCGGCCATTTCCCGCACTCTACTCCCAATTTATTCCTCCCCTCAATATGCGCGCGCGAGCGCATAAACATCGCGTATGCAAATATCCATACTCCAATAAATCACCCATCATCCACATTGCGTACCTCACCCGCGTATATACAAGCTGTCAAACGTATCACATTTCGCGTCATCGGTGCGTGTGTGCAAGACACACCTCGAGTGAAATCTTCGATATACGATGATGTAATCGATCCCCACCACCGCTACCGCCGTGGAATTAATTTAGCCCTCCCGCAGAGAGAGAGAGAGTAGGTATATCGTCTCGTAACTCGCACACCTATGTGTATACGCTTATCTCGCCGACAGTGGCGTTTCAATTAGCCGAAGCGCGCCGGCGCCGAGGCAAAAGTGTCTTATCCCCCCGCGACATAATGCGCGGCCCGCATAAATACGCATTAATTAATACGCGCGAGCCGCGTCGGACGATCGCATGCACGTGTATTATATGTGTATGTACATGTGCGAGCTGCTCGAACGCTAATCTGTATCGGGGACGATGTGACTCTCGATCAGGGCTAATTCGTCGCCTGGCAGCTGACGTTTCTTGGAGTGATGGCTCGTGCGATGCGAGGTACACACGTGCGTGCGTGTACATGCTTCGAGGAATAATGGGTCTGCGGAGCCGATTGCAACCGCTGTGTGCGAGGTGTGATTAATGGCGGATGATGGGGCGATGTGTGATCGCGGAGGCTCGAGGATTGATTTGATTGGGAGTTTTGAGGTGATTTTGGTGTCTTTGTGATGTTTTGGTAAGTGTAAATAAGTGGTTGCGGGTATGCGACGAAAAGTGAAATAAATTGGGTTTTGAAAAATTATTATTGTATTAATTTAACTAAAAGGTATTTAAATACAGAGTGTACATTTTTATCTTATGGCAAATCTATATGCAATCATATATTTTGTAAAATTTGAATCTATACTTTAAATTTATACATTATTTTCATGAACTACAATAACTTTCAGTATTTTTTTAATTCTACTTTTAATGAAACATTCTATGTTTGTTTATTTTTTTTATGGTAGATCGTTTAAGGTAGGTCTTACTCAAGAAAACGATCGTTAAAAAAGTATTCTATATAATCTATTGCCCAAATATTATATTGCAAGTGATAGTAAAATCCAAAAGTAGGTTGTTTTAAGTAACAGAAAAAAATTTCAAAATATAAATTAGGTATATAAAAGCAATAGATTGTATAGAATACTTTTTTAACGATCGTTGTTTTGGGTAAGAACCACCTTAATCGTAAAGTAAACAAGAGTATTATTAAAAAACACCCGCAACAACTAAATCCTCGTCAAAAACAGAAAACACACTCATTTATACTCCTAATAAAGATCTATCTCCGCACGTACACCATCTCACTACACCTCAGAACTTCCAAAATCACACAATTCCAATATCCCAACCAGTCCACCACCTAGCGCCACTATACTCTCCGCTACTCCATCCCGAAAGAGAAAACTATACCGTCAACCCCACGCACCTGTTCCCTCTTCCTTCCAACTCTCGCCAAATCGACCTTACACCTCTCTCTCTCTCTCCGTATACCCTCACTCACTGGCGACCCAAATACTCGTACGAATTCTCCGAACTAGCTACAGGCGCCTATGGACCTCAGGTATATTATACAATACTCACACACATATATATACTCCAGAAATACGCAAGCTTGCGTCTCTAGCCTCTGGCCGCCTATTGTTCCGTCGACGACGACGACGACGAGTCGCCCCCGCTTTTACGACCCCTGGCGCTCTCGGCCGAAGATTTACAGCGGCGGTAAAAACACGCGCTATAGCGTCGAGAGCAGCGTCTTTTAAGGTGGAAAGCAAGCGAGCAAGAGGAGACTATATTTCCATCATCGGTTCGCCGGGTATCGATTTCAGGCCGACTCGTAAATTTCGCCCACGTGAAATCGAGACACGCTCGGAGGGTTGTTTTTCACGGGCACCGAGGGGGTGAGAGAATTGTGCAACCGTCCTCCGACCATCTCTTAAATTTTTTTTTCCTCTTCCTCGTCCCGCACAGTTTCCGAAGTTCCAACTATTCGCGTGTACAACACACGGCTGCGTTTTCCACCACCGCAGGTACTGTATTTTTGCCTTCGCCGAGCGAAAAATCCTCTGTCTCATCTATCTACACACCCCTTCTAGAATCTATGTCAGCAGACCCATCCCTCTCTCGTTCTCTCTGGGTCTGTGTGTAACCAGGCATATTACCTCGCATGAGCCAAACGTCAAAAGTCACGCAGCGAAGTCATCCGTGCAAATCCTCTATACACTCTAGCTCCTACTACCCCTACAGGATCTCCTCTCTCTTACAGGCGGGCCGCACTTTCATAATTGATCTTGCCTCAGGGTATCGATTTCAGGGGCTGTAAACGTTTCGCATCTCTCTCTCTCTCTCTCCCTTCCTCAGTCTCTACAAGAGACAACAGCCCTCTCGTAGCAACAGCAGCGTATACTTACCTCCCGCGGCGCGAGGTGAAACTCTCCGCACGCCACGGGGGTGGGTATCCATGTCCGCGCGACGCTGGGTATACCCCCGCGCGCGTTAGAGCATTAGCGCTCGCGGGCGCTCTTTTTTTTCTTCTCTCTCCTCTCTTGGCGACTTTTTGCACGCGCGCCGTAAATAAAGTTCGAAAAGCCTTGAAAAGCAGCTACGGCATAGGGTATCCGTGTCTTCGTCCTTTTTTCCGTGTCTCTCTTTGTAAGTATCCTTGGTGTGAGCGACGGGGTGAAGGTTGTTGGCGCCGCGAGGATATAAGCGCACGCAGGTAGTATCATTGCGGGAGAAAGCGGCGGGAGAGAGGGTGAAGAGGAGGAAATTTATGGGAGGGCAGCAGCTTTGTGTGAGATTTTGGCGAGAAGCGAGGTTATAAGATACATGTACCGTTGGTCGTGAAGGTTTGAGAATGGGGGTTAGGAAGGTTGCGGTTGGGCTTGTTCATTGGTTTGCGTGTAAACAGTGCGGTGTATAGGTGCAGGTTGATCTTTAATGTGGTATAGGTCGAAGGTAATTGGATTGTGGCTAGTTGTTGTAGATTTTGGTATGGGAGGGTTAGAGAAGGAAACTCTTGTCTCATAAATAGCAGGTATGTACCATGGGTTTATAGGTACATCAACTGGTGTATACTTCTAAATTTTTAACGCATTAGGTATATCGGAGATCAGCCGCAATATTATTTAAATTTCATATGTATCCTGTAGCAGGCAAGATGAAAGAAAATGCAACTTCAAAGACCAAAAATATCCCAACGCCAAACCGCATAACTACCATCAGCAACAACGTTAATCGCCTCCTATAACCAAGTCTAATTTCATACCCATCCCGTCATCATCGATGCTCATTACCTTTACGAAGGTCGCCTCGTATCCACTGCGATCCCATCACCTTCTGATATAACATGTGCAAGTACACATGCATATACACAATATCGCGCGCAATATTGATAAATCGCCTCTTACGCTCTCTCGGTATGCGTGCAGCGAGCCGTTTAAAAAGCCCGAGGGAGGGGTGGAGCGACATCGGCGACTATATACTCCGGCGAGCGATAACGAGCGGGGCGGGCCTTATCCCCTCGGGGACGAAGCCAAGGGATTTTCCCTTTTTGACTTGACTTTATATACTCTTTCGGAGAGAGAGAGAGGAGGATGAGAGAGTCTCCAGGGAACGGGTTTTCTGTGCGCACGTCGTCTTCCTCTTCTTCTTTGCTAATCCGAGGGAATTATCAACTTTGCGTCGAGTGTGCGTGTGTATGTCTGTGTGGTACGGGGATGAGTCGGCGAGAGGTTGGTGAAGGATTTCTCATGCTTTTACGGGAAGAGGGTATTATATGTATGTTGTGAGATGATCGTTATTGATTGAGAGTGATATGGGATTATGAAATGATTTTTCTTTGGAAATATACTGTTGGCTTTAGGAGGCTAGATGCAAATAATGGGTATTTATTCTTCTATACAATAAATTAGTTGAACACACGTGCAGTTTCAATATAAAACCCAATTATATATAAGTCCTCTATATTCCCTCTCCCCTTCATTCCCAACCGGCACACACCGTCTCTCAACCAAGACAAAGACTGCACAACTCACTCCGCGCCACTTCTCACACTCTGCACCCTACGGCTAGCTCTTTTTTCGCGGCGACGACGTCGTCATCGGCGAGGATGCACCGCAGCAGCATACTATGCGCTCTCTAAACGGCCCTCGAAACTCGCCGCCAATTGAAAATGCTCGAGTGGCCGAGATGTCGATAGGGCAGATTCCCGTATAATGCAGCGTCGACGACGACGACGACGGGGTAACCTGAGAGAGAACGTCGAGTATACTTTTTTGTTCATTGCGCGAGGAGAGAAAGAAATTTCTCTTTGTCGAGTCACGTGGCCTCCGAGCGCGCGGCCACTTGGCAGTGTACGAGGCTGCGCGTGAGAGAGGTGCTGGTGCGCTTTCTTGCTGGAACTGCCAGGGGAGGTGACTTGAGGAGAGATTTTTTTTTTTTTTTTAAGGAGAGTTGAGGTGAGAGTAGCGCGGTAGGATTTGGATTCGAAAATATTGTTCTTCGGTGCGATGATGTAGGTAAAGGTGATTCGGCCACAAATTTGTTTTGTGTATACGCTTCTGCAACTGTTGGAGAGGCGTTAAAATATACAATAGTAAATCATCTGCTATGAAGAAAAAAGAAATTGAGAGCACTGGGTACTTTAAAAGTGGTATTCACTTCCCATGAAGCAAAATTGTAAAAAGAGTACGTTTTGGTTATGCTCCGTCGTGTTTAGTTAATTCGGACAATTTAATTCAAGTTTATTCAAGTTTAATTAAGTTTTTTTTTTTCAAGGAAAAATCGACAAAAATTCATGGACATACATTAACATACAATCTATCTTCTGCTAGGGTGAAGATCCGGACACTAAAAAATGAAATCAGTCTTGCTAAAAGCTAATAAAAATAGGAAAAAAAATTTCCTATATATTATTTTTATCCGTGTAGGTATAATTGTGCTGTAATTCTCTGGTAAAGAAGTGAAAATGATTTGGAAAATTTGGGAATACTTTAGAAGCCATATTTTTCACATTTTCTAACTACTTACATGTCTAATTAAGCTTTCCCATAAAGTGCGGCTAGGAAAGAGGGTGATATTCAATAAAAATTCGATAATTTCAAGAAAAAGACCTCACCTTACTGCATTTACTATTTTTGATAGGATTTTTAAGCTTATATTTTGACTATAAGCGAAATACTTGCTTTTAAAACGCGCGAATCGATGAAAACAACTGAGATAAAAATGTATAGTGGTCATTCTCAAACAATTGAAAACAATCTATAACGTATATTTTTCATATTTCGAAGCTACCGACATTGATTATTTATAATTTAGAATAGAAAACTAAAAAAAAGTGGCTGAAATACCTCGAGCTGATATCTTCATAAAGATAAATGCAAGCATTTGTTTAATTCGCAAATACAAAATGTAAATAATATTCAAAATCATAATTTCTACAATTGCATTTAATAAATTTGCCTCTTTAGCCGTACAATTTTATTTTAAACTATACGTGTATAAAGTTCTGTACACTTGTTTGATTACAAAAATAAAAAAAAAAAAAAAAATCTTCTATTGTGTTAGTTTAAAATCACACAAATTCATGGTTTATAAATCATCTTTTCTCTACTTAACATATCTTGTTATTATTTTGGGGAAATGGCCGGAAAACATCTATAACAACTATTTCACCAATATAAATGAAAAACGCTCTATCATTAAAGCCGATACGGCCATTAAAGAAAATTCTCAACTACCACCCAATAATCTCTGACAACTAAAAGAGGCCATCCCATACACCCCTACATCCCTTTAAAATCTCGGAAAAGAGCATATAAAAAACACGACATAAACATAATACCTCACGTCGCGAATGAATCCTTCAATCGGCCTATAAAAAAAAAGAAATCCCGCGCGTTCCAAACGACAGGAATATAAAAAAGTCGTTAAACACATTCTTCCCTCGCTGCTTTCCTCCCTCTCTCTCTATTCTGCGCCACCGGGGGAGTAGGAAAAGTCTCTCAACCGGCGCCGTGAAGAAAAAGGGACAACGCGGCGCCTGCGGACCTCAGGTATATACAGCACAGTTCTTCTCTCTGCACTATACTGCTGCTGCGCAAGGCAGGTAAGAAGGTCCGAAAGCATCCAGGAGGGAAAAAAAAGTATGTCGCGCGAGAGCATGCGACAGAAACAGTTAAAAAGGGTCTGAATTATGACGCGCGGCTCGCGTCGGGGGTTGCTTACAAAACACCTGATTTTCTCCTCTGCGAGCGTTGTTTTCTCGAGGGCGAAGGAGGAGGAAGAGACAATTTATAGGTCGACGATGATGCTCCTCGTTATACGGTACAAGAGGCGCATAGTCTCACGTCGCGTGCGTCTCATACCCTGTAAGTTATTCCTTCCGAATATTTGGACGTCTGGAATGCGGCCTTGTCTCGGTCTCGGTCTATAATATATATGGTATATATTCGTGCATATATTGTTTGTGTATATACGAATATAAACAATGCCGAGTATAATAAACGTAATTTAAGAAAGAAATAACGACGGAACATTGATTACAGCGCAATTTACGTTCCGCGCTATATATAGCTCGCGCAATTACCTATTACGCATCATATATATGTATGTATGAAAATAAAATTATGAGTAATTACGACTCGTATACGTACACACATATACACACATTTATACGTATATATCTATGCATAAGCTTTAATCAAATAAATTGCCAGATGAGAGCCGGATTGCGCCGTTAATTAATATGCAAACGAGGTGCCCGAGCGCTCCGCTTCTGAGTTAATTACCGCGAATATATGTATAATTGAAGCCGCGCGCTTACGTCTAATCGCCCGCAGAAGAAAAGAATAGTATGCGTGCGCGCAGCCTGCACACAATAAACGAAAACAAGAGGGCCCGAGAATCTTGTCGAGATAACGCGAGTGAGACAGGCACACGCTCGTATCTCTAGAAACACAGATTTCGACGAAGAAGGAGAGACATATACCCACAGAAGTAAGAGACTGCTGCGGCTGTTATCTGGCCGACACACCTCGACGACACGATCGTCAAACGTCGCCGCGACAATGCTATCTTCCAGTGTAGATAAGCATATACACATACACTGAGCGACGCGCGCGGAGGAGGAGAAAGAAGATGCAGCGAGAGAGATATATGCCGTGTAGCGCGTACTTATAGATATATTATTGGCTTTTCCGTGTGGAGATAAAAATTTCGGACCCCGCGCCCGGCGTGAAGTTAACGAACCGGCCTATAATTACCTCGTTAGAGGGGTATATCTGCGAGGGTGGGAAAAGGAAAAAGGTTGGTGCGCGCGTTGATTATCAATTTTTTTTTATGAGGTCGTTGCGGTTGTTTGCGAGATGGATGCGGTGCGTTGATTTATGGGCTGGGATGGTATATAGGTGTATACCTGGTGGTAGCCTGACAATGGAAGTTGGAGATAAGGTGATAGGAAAGGTGTAGTGGTGGATTGGCGAAATGTGGCGGATGGCAGAAAGTCGGGGAAAGATGTTTTTTTTTTCTTTTCGAAAGTTATATAGGTACTTGTAGCTTCTTTAGATTATATATGCTTGTTTTCGCCTGCTTTTGCAAAATTTTAGCTGTATATAGTAAATTAAAAAGAAAAATTATATATAGTACAAAAACTATATAGCGAATTGAATTATATAGCAACATTTTAGTCATAGACAGCAGGCTACGGGATTGAATCTCCAAAAAAAAGCGAGAAAATACATTTGTTTATACCTGATCTTCTATAGATTCCACGATTGTTCCTTCCCAATATCATCTCATTTAACAACAGGATACATATATATACATCATCCACCTAAAGACATCACATCAATTATCCATCGCCAACCGCGTCGCCTGCGTATATACATATACGATCCCAATCTTTCTCCCTTCGTCCCCGTCCGAAATTTTACGGATTGTTTTCAGGGAGGGAGGGAGGGCTACCGAACCAATAATAATTTCGGTCACGAGCTTTGTTCACTTCCCTCGAGAAAATCACGGGGCCCGACGCGTGACGGCGCCTCGTAAGATACTGGCGACGGCCAAAAAAAGCGAGCGCTCGCGCGGCTCATTAGTTCCGACCATACTATACGCATGCGGCGTTCCTTTTTTCCGTCGACGAAAATATTCCCTCCTCGGCGGGGCGACACTTCGGAGCCGACGGCACTAACGCGTAACGTCTTTGATTTTTTTTCTCTCTCTCAGTTGCGACCTTGTGAAGAGACGACGACGGTGGCGGCGAGAGAGTGATTTTTATCTTGCTTTCTTTTTTTACCGTGGAGGGTGAGGGGACGACAAGGTGGCGTGCAGAGAGGGGAGGTATAGAGGAGCGAAAGTTTTTCGTGGTGGAAGAGCTGGTGGGTTATTATCAGGGGTTGGTGCGGGTATGTTGCAGGTTATAGCGAGATAGGAAAGTCGTTTGTTTTTCTTTTTGTAATTTGGGGATGGTAGAGGTGTATGGGTGGTTGGAGGTTTCAACGAGGATTGTGTTGATATTTTTAGAAATAGTGCGTTTACCCGTATAACATCGAATATAGGAGCAATGTTTTGACTTTTTCACAATTTTCGCAAAGTTTCCCGCAAGGTTAATAAATATGTATGCAACGGTACCCTTAGGCAATATTAATGCAAACCCATGATTTCGGTATCTCCATTCCAAAATTTTCAGTTCGAATTTTACATTTTAGTATTGTAACAATATTGCTACAACGTTATATGCAATATTGCAAGGGTTGATCTTTTTTTTTCAATTAATACAACGAAACTTACACCAGTAAAACTGCTCATTTGGGGAGTACGGTGTCTTGTTCAATTTTTATTACACAGAATTTTCGCCAATATTGTTTAACCTTGCTGCAATATTGCACAGAACGTTGTAGCAATATTGTTACAACGCTAAAATAAAAATTTCGAACTAAAAAATTAGCAATGGAGAAACGGAAATCGTGAGTTTGGAACAATATTGCCTCAGGGTCCATATACATGTTTACCAACCTGAAGGGAATATTCGCGAAAATGGCGAAAATGTATTGCTCCAATATTAAATGTTATATGAGTAAAACTCTAACAATGTATATACCTATGTAGAGGTATTCTATAGTAGTCTGCGGCAAAATAGTCTTTTTAGTATCAAATTAGCCTATTCAAGGAAAAATCAAGATATGTCGACCATTAAAAAAAGTAATATTTACCTGTAAACGTGTTATACTTTCATACAGAAAATCTATGCGTATACCCATGACAAATAAACGGAAATATTATCCTAAACGCGGCTATACCACACTTCCCTCTAAACATCCACTCACCAAACAATCCCACACTTTCTTCCACATATAACCCACGCTCAATCCGTTCCCAAGACTTCCCATTTTCCGCGAACCTGTAAAAACGCGCCCACTTAATCTCCCCCCAATACACCCCCCATACACTTTAGAATTACAACAACCAGCTCTTTCCCACAATGCGCCTAATCCCCTTATCTCACCTGCAGAATCCTTTCCATCCACAATAACACACGCGCCTTTGCCTCCCTCGATCGACAGCCATCATCATCCTTCCCGTTTTTCTCTCTCTCTCCCTCTCAAGGACTCGCGCACCGTCACCTCGTTTTTCCTCGAACCCTCTCGTCTCATCCTTATCTCGTCTCCGGATCGTGTCCCGCACGGCTTTTTGTCGTCGCGCGATTTCGCGTTATGTGCATTAGCGCGCGCGCGGGGGCGAGAGAAAGGCGAGGAAAAGTGCGCGCACACGTGCTATCAGATCTTTCCTTGTTCTCGAGTGAGGGAGAGTCCAGCAGCAGCATCAAGATACAGAACCTACGCCCTCTTTTGTTACCTGCAGCAGCAGTTTTCGGCGCTTTTGTCTCTACAGTATATACTGACTTACGCTGCGTACTCCTTTCTGTCCCTCGATATACGTGTGTGACAGTTTCGAGTGGACACGGCGCTGTGTATGTATAAGAGGATAATGCCCGAGCGCGTTTTATTGTTATCGAGAGGCGTCAGTTTACGGACTTTTACGTGCGTATATAGGTACTAGGAGGGACATTCGCGAGAGACGCACTCGAGCAGTAGTATAGAAACGTCGGGAATCGTTAATGTCCTCTCTCTCTCGTCTCGGCTTTTATAGGCGTTTGTCCTTTTTTTCTGGGAAGAGAGTGGAAGCGCGCAAGATCGATCGGATTAGGGAAAGACCGAAGCGAAGGAGTTTTTCCAGGGAAGTGTACAGGCGGGTTAAGTGCGCCAGCGCGGCTTTTTGTCCGCGGGTAATGTTGTTTTCTGCTGTGACACTTTCTTTGTTATCTGTAGCGCGCGAGCCTGGGTTTGTTCGCCGGAATTGCCCGTGAGTGCTTGTTGGTAAAATAAATAAGTGAATGAGATTGCCCGGTAGTAGTTGTAGTATTTAGAGGCGCGCGCGTGTGGGGGTTGTAGAAGAATGCGCATGACTACTTTTTAAGGCTTTTTTAGTGGGAGGAAAAGAGAAACATTATCTCGTCAAAATCGGAAACGTGTACTTAGTACAGTTAAAAAACTGTGGCTATTTAGTTTAGGGGGAAACAAAGTAAACAGCGATTAATCTTTATTGAGAAAAGAAACGCGTATACATCCTTCTGCAGTTCTACTTCATAAACTTTAAATTTCTGCATATGTATTTCCTTTATATCCCGCAAAAAATACGACCGCAGCTCGAAACCATCTGCCGGACCTTTTTTGCAATTAAAATCACCAATACGTACACCCAGATCATCCCATCCTCCCAAGAACAACAATAATAATAATAATACTCGCATCGCTCGCGCGCATCTATAAATCCCCTCGGAGAATATTCCGCAGCGACACACACGTGTACAGCGCGAGTCTCGCGTAATATCGCGCGAGTGGCATCTTCGAAATTTGCATTCGCCACGTGTATTCCTCGGAAGTCACGACGCGAAGAAGGAGAGAGCTTATTATACGAAGTATCGCCGGAATGGGAGAGTTTGGTTGTCGCAATGATATGGGAGAAGTAGTCGTACAGTGGGTATACATATAATGGCTGGACGTGGATGACGACGATTGCTTTCTGATTTTACGCGATTTCGATTGGTTTATGGATTGTGGTGAGTGAGAGGTGATGGAGAGTTTCTTTGTATAGGAATGCTATGGGATTATTGCGTTGTTAGAGGTGAAATTACGCGGAAAAAAAAAATTTTGCGTCGACTTTTCTTTTTTATAGAAAGTTTATTTTCTATAACAGCATTGGAGCACATGTGTCACTTGTAAGTTTTACTTTTTAAATAGTAGTTTTTATGATACTGAGAATGTTTCTATTTGGCAGTCATTATATTAATAATACAAAGAAGTAGCTTGCTAGTCAAAAAAATCATTATTTAAAAAGTACGAAATCACAAAAATTACTGTTTAAGAAGTAAAAATCATAAATTACAAGAGTGTCCCAGCACGCTACTGTGGAAAAATAATAAATTTTCTTATAAAAAAGTAAAGTTCACGCAAAAATTTGTTTCCATGCATAATTGCATAGTAAATCTTCGTAAGAATATCAAAGTAATTTATCGGAAGTTGAAACACGTTAGTAGTAATACTTCCATCTGTTGATCTAGCATCATACTTTAGTATTCAGTATAATTTCTGCATTATAAGTGGTAAAAATGCAGGAGCAACATATTGATAAACGATTTTTCAAATTATACCGACCCTTTTTAGTTAATAATTTGAATACTTCTTTATCACTTCAAAAGTAAATTTTAGCCTATATAATAAGTTAGTGGGTAAATTTTAGAAAGCAATACATCACAAGAAACGGGAATCAAGTGATAAAGAAGATACTTCAGTTTTTCAGCGGTCAACTAAGAACCTTTAATAACCACCGTACACCAAGCCCTCGAATTACAACTTTTTAGCATTAAAAAACAAGCAAAGAGCAATTACTTATAAAAATGCCCTTTTTCCATTAACCACAATACAACTATCTTACATATTTTATAATTCCACACCAGAACACAGAAGCAACAGATCTCTCGCACGGCCAGCGCTACGAACTACGATTTAGAAGAAATCCGACATGAAACGATCGCGCTCGCGCGGTGCATTAACTTAATCAAAGGGTAGAGCTCCGAATGTGACTCTCCGTTTTTCGAGAGCGAGAGTAGGGACCTTTTCACTTTCGTCCTCTCTCTCTCTCTCTCTCTCTCGCCCGGCGAACCCTTTTTCTCGCCTCTCCACGCGCGCTGTTTTGATACGTCCCAAGGCGCGTAATTCACCTAATCGCACCTCGCCGTCTCGCGCCGAGATAGAGCCAATTAAGCTACCGTTTCGAATAGCTACGTATATATATATAGACGTTGTAATTACGGGAAGATTTTCCTTCTTAATTACGTCGTCGTTCGGCGTCGTATAACATACAGAGTATAGAAACTTTTTGTGCGTTCTACCTATAAGTTGAAGCTTGAAAACTTCGGTAATATAGTCTACGAACGGAATGACAAAAGAGCGCCCGCATTCCGACGTAAGAGCGCCGCTTGATGTACAGTACATTTCCATCCGAATAATCCCCGACGCGCGTCGCTGTCTCTCAGAATACATGAATACCAATAGAGAGCACACACACACAGAGATCGAGAAAAAGAGAAGATCATCTTTGACACCCGCGCGCTAGCGCTGCTGTACGAATGATAAAAGCGTATAATGTAACCGTCGGGCTAAAAAGACTAGCCATCACACCTAACCTCGCTCACTCTCTCGGCAGCTTCACTATCCCCGAAAAAAGGAGATCGCGGTGTCTTAAGTGGCTGCCTGACTCTGCAAGAATTTTCATTTTTTTTTCTCTCCTATATATACTCTCTTAGCCGCGGCCGTTTTTTCGGTACACAAGACCGCGTGTATGTCGTCTTTTTGACGAGGAGCCTCAAAAGCTACCCTTCCATTCCGCGGCGATTATCTTGGCGATTATCGGGCCCCGCGCGACCGAGCGAGTGTATAACCACGTGTTGCTCGAGCGCGCGAGGCGAGATATGGCGAGAGCGATATATTCGTTTATCGCGCCTAATTAGCGATAGGACGGGAGAGTCAGTGTTGCTATGTGTGATGGCTGAAGAATTATATATGGGCGGGGAGATCGGGAACGAGCGATGACTTTTTCGTGGTAGCAAGGCAAAAGAGTGATAATCGCGAGATTGGGCGGTGAGCAGATCGTTTTGTGGGTTATTGGGTTTAGGGTTTAATTAGGTTGAAGTGGAGTTTTTGGGGTGTAATGATGTTTGAAATTTGAGTTTTAAAAGTTTGGGGTTTTATTGGATGGTTGAGAAAAGATATAC
>UXGD01005724.1:0-13872 GCA_900474315.1 Torymus auratus
ACAACATTCCTAACACATTATCTCACAAACTTTTTTTTTTACTATCACAAAGCTTCCTCTAAGAGGAAGCAAAAAGAAAAAATTACCATTAGTATACAATACATGAGAAAATCTCGAATTTTCCAAAAAATTGTAGTTACAAAAATCAACAATCTACCCCCACCACACAACCACATCCTCACCACCGGCGCCTCTCATTTCCCGATATCCATCCGGCGAGAAAAAAAGTACCAATCGATCAAACTTCCCTCGACAAATGTTTGCGAGCGGCCGGCTAGCCGCGGGAAATTGCGGAAATCCGCGTTTCGAGAGAGCACATACACAGGTATCCCTTTTTCCTTTCCGCAATCAAAATCGTGCGATCGATCATCATCCAGGTTAACCTCGGCACTCGCGCGTTCGCGTTTGTTGGGCCGGATTTTCGGGAGATCGAGTGCGGCTACGATCGAGTTAACACGGTTAGACGTGGGTATGTTTGATTTGCAGCAAGTTGTTTGTGGATACATTAGTATATGTAAGTTGAAAAATATTGTAATATATAGGAGTATAAAATAATAAAAAAATATATATAAAATTTAAATAAGAAGAGAATAATTTTCAATTTATTTTTAGATAATTTTTCATTCTTGAATCAACGGCATGGACATTGAAAAAGAGTAATTCAACTCGCGCGCACCTCCATCATAACCAAAAGAAGCCATTACCATATTATTATGACATCCGCAAATCGCGGACGCCCACAACAAATTCATCGCGCTACAGCTCTGAAGAATCGACAAAAACACAGTCGGACATTCCAGCCTGATCTATTATAATATCTAATGCTCGCGTACTTGACAGCGTCAACGCGAAAATCAATATAACCGAGAGGATGTCACGTCGCCTATCGTAACAGTACAAATTTCGATCGAGACTATTGTGATGCCGTATAATACGTCGATGACTCAGGCGACAGCTTAACGGATCTCTCGAGACAGATAGATTGAGATAATGTACGCGATGTAATATTAATGGAAGTATGATTTTTATATCTATTATTTGATTTTGTAAGGTACTTGGACCACGCACCATTTGATATTTACAAGCTACCTCATCAGGACTACCACGAAGGCACCATAATTTAATCGTCGCTATTACTTTGGAGATTGCAATCAACACAAAGTAAACATCCAAACTCGACAGGACGACACGACTACATTGAAGAAAACTTAAATTTCGATGCCCGCGGCTCTCTCGACACCGCGCAGCAGTCATACACATATAAGTAGCACAAATCTCAAGAGGCACACACACTCCTCGCGCATAACCGAACTATGTCAAGCACACATCCTTTCGCGGGCGCCCATCAATTCCCCATAAACCGACGTCTCAAAGTCCGCGGCGTCTACGCGTGGGCGTACACATAAGTATATACACACGCGATAACGCGTTGGTTCATATTTTATACATGTATATAGAAAAATGAGAGAGAGAGAGAGAGAGAAGAGAGGGAATCGGGGCCACGCATATAATACACACGCACGCGCGTGTAAACTAATCGCGCGGCGCCTAATGACCTGAGAAAGTCGAGTATATAGCTCGAAATTGAGACGTGAATCAAGATTAATTAAAATAAAAAAAAAGCGAGCCTGAGAGAACAATGCGCGCGAGGGTTTCGGGAAAGTGCGAGGGGTTAATTGGGAAAAGACGGTTTTCGAAAGCGAGAGCGTGTTTTTGTCAAGCTAGTTGTGTTGCGCTCAACGACGCAATCCGCACTCCGAATTTCAGAATATTATATTACATGTGCGAAGGTATGATTGAGATGACTCGGAAGTATACGGCGACGGTACACCATAATACCAACCGCACGCTAGATTTTTGAGACGCAAACGACCTTAATTCGACTAAGCAGGACGGGCTGGAAATGTCAGGGCGACGGTATAACACACAAACGCGTATAATACAATGGCGACGTGCGTGCGAGCCGAGGCGAGTGTGAATAAACTCTAATCTGAATAGCGCGGGGGGCTTTCACTTTAATGAAACGAGCGCGCCGGCGTTTCTCTGAATTCGAGCACCGAGAGGTGGTGGCACACGTATAAGTTGGGAGTATGAAATTTCATCCCTTCGAAGAGAAAGATAAAGATGCGGTAGTAGTAAGTTTTTCGGGAGCATGAAATTTGTTTTATCGGTAAGTCGTGTGGCAAGAATTTCGAACGTTAGGTTTGTTTCTCACTGAAAAAAGAACGAGGATTCTACCATTTTCCGGGATTCAAGGTCAGAGTTATTAATGTCTCCAATTACACTTGAAGCATTTATTAATTGACTTTAAACGTCGCCTATAACGGATAGATAAAATTATATACATTTTCATCGTTTTTCTGTTTTTAAAATAGCAATAATCACTAAAAAGAAAACAAGCAACGGTTGGATAAAATTAACACCCCATAAACCAGAAAAGAAAAGAACGACCAAATTAACACCTCTTTTTATTTTTCACTCATATAACAAACCCGCGCCCGCAAAAAGCCCGTCCACCACCAACCGCACACATACTCTCCGCGCAGCAGCGAGAGATGAAACAGCAACCCGCGCCTCATAATTACCAGCGCATAAACGCGCGCGCGCACGTCCGATGCGTGTCGGAAATGTGTGCCTCTCTCGTGCGTGTATATATATATATAGATACTCTCGCGTTTCCGCGGCATTGTCATCAGGGAAAATATGCGGTCGCCACGCACTCGGCCGCGACGGCTCGCGCTCTCTCGTGTGTGCGATGTGATGTGTATTATACTCTTTTTTGCGGAGAGGAGTTGTTTTTTTTGGGGGGAGGGTAGATGGTTGACATTGGAGGTCGTTGGACTGCGATGATGAGTGGAATGAATGCGGTGTGTGTGTGTGGTTTACGATGTGCGATGAGGACGAGTCTGTGTGTTTTTTTTTGTTATTTTGTTGGCGCGGTTGAGTTGAGTTGGAAATTGGTCCGGACGTTGTATATAAAAAGCTTTAATTCAATTTGTGGCGGGGATGGAAATTAATTGTGGTGCGGTGTGACAGTGTAAGAGAGGATTGTGGTATTGTGTGGAATAGTCTTGAGGGCCGATATTTGGAAATTAATTGTCGAAAATTTTTATTTAAATTGAATATGTTTGTGAATTGCAGGATGCGCAATCGAGACCGTACAATATACTTTATATATATGTTTTACATCATATCTATATATTTATCTTGGTGATGAAATCTGAACCTCTACTTCTATTCATATACTTACGTGGTCATGTGTAATGATTGATCTACGTTTTTGATGTATTATTACCGAAAAATCAGATCAGTCGTGATACGTACTTTCAAGGATATTGTGAAGTAGAAGTTCAAATTTCATATGCAAGTACCGATATGTAAAGACGAAGGCGAAGCAGCAATCTTTCACGATATAGCAAGATTAATCTTGATATTACATTGTCTTGCCTCAATATTAAAGAAAATAATCGATACAATATTTATATACAGTTTTCGATACAATATCAAGAATGTAATAACTTAACATTTTCTAATCGCAATAATTTATCGAAGTAATCATAATTCAATAAACTAACGAGATGTTCGAGTGATAAAAATGCGCCGCCTAGCGGCGGTGTGTGAACTAGACTCTGGCCGGCGGCGGCACATATATGGAAAAATAAAATTTGGCATTTATGCTGAAATTTTATTGTTTTTGTATTACACCTAACCTAACCTGTATGAAACAATCGACTCGCTATTTTTCACCTGTCTGTGTAACTCGAATATAATCAAGAATTTCAAGACAAAACAATAATACTTTTCATATTGACTGAAAGACCAAGACAAGAGAGAAATATTTCAAGAATTTGCAAGAGCGAGACAATAATTACAGAAATATTATATTACCCCACTCTCGTGCAGCCCTATAGCAAAAACCGAGGCATATTTCATTGTCTAGACACCACCGAAAAAGATTTCACTATAAAAAGTAACTGTTGCCGTACTATATCTATATTACACAAATAATTTATAGTAAACATTTTAACATTCTTAATTGTAGTTTCTCCCTCAAAATTAATAAAAAAAAAAAACATAAATTTCTAACAAACTCTTTTTCTCCTTCGCGCACATCCTATACGCACCCATCCACCGTGCAAACAAAAATTCACCACTCCACTCGCACGGATCATAGACCGACCCCGCGCAGCGTCATCGCGGAATCTTGTCATGCGCGAACTGCACGCCGGTATACTCCAGCAGCGAGATCGAGAGTAGAATATATATCTATCGTATACACACGTTGCCTCGGTCTGATTGCTTCGGCGCTCTTTCTTTCGGCGATGGCTTTTCCGATACATATACCTACCGCGACCGACACGCGCAGGTGAGAGACGTGAGAACGTGACCGAAAGAAAAGGATAGGATATTTGGAGTTGTCCATATATTATGAGTAGTATGTCGCTGTCGCGCTGATGAGGCGGAAACAGAAATGAATGGTTCGAGTAAATGTGTATAGTATTTATGTATAGCGTGTGAGAGAGGGAGAGACCTGTATAGGCGGAAGTCGAAGTGGAACGGTTTAATAAATAATGCTTCGAGACGCGAGACTGCAACCGCTCTGTGTTTAACTTGTAAGTATAGTATAATATATACACAAGCAATACTGTAAAAAAAATATTTTTTCAACATTATACCACTAGATATAGAAGTAAAAGTTCTTACTCAAATCAAACTCCACCTCCTCCTACCTAATTAACCACTTATCCAAACTCTCCCTCGGCACGATAAAGATTTCGCGATTTCCATTATTATTATTACTATACCACTGCTATATACTCCCGATGCAAATGCACGCACAGCGGATCTGATAAGCCCTAGCAAATGATATTCGCGGAGACGCCGCTATGCACGCGCGCCGGATTATATAAAGAGACTCGAGAGAGCGGAAAATCGCCGCGCGCGCGAGGATTCGCTCGCTTTCGCGCAGACGCGGAAAAGTCGCGAGTGCTTTCCGCTTCCTTCGGTGGTTGCGTGTCCCTGTCGTTCGAGTTACTTTCGAGGGCTCGTGATGTATATAAGTGAGAGGATGAGAGAAGCAAGAAAAGTCGATATATTTCGTTCGGGGTTATTATATGATAGAAGTAAGCGAGGGCGGGGAAAATAAACAGGGGAAAAAGCAGGTTAAGCAAACTCGCGATTAATTGAACAGGCGTGCAATGAAATATGGTAGGTAACCGATGGGTTTTATCGAACAATAGTATATCTAAACGTATTTCTCGGAATATGGCTCGGCTAATAACCGATTTTCTATATACAAGCATTTGTATATATGTTACGGCTAATGGCATACCTCGACCGCTGGAAAATAATGCATACATATACATTATAACCGTAATCCGGTAAACAATCTCTAATTGAATAGGAAACATACCTTATACAACGCGAAAGAAAGAAAAAAAACTGGTTAAAACGCAACGCGCGAGTTCAGCAAAAAGGTTATTAAACCAAACTAAACTATTTCGTAAGCGAGTGAAAATATAATGGTGCGTACGTGCAGTATGTGTGTGTATACTATCTCTCAATTTTTCCTTTTTTTACGAGAGCTTCAGCTTACTCGGACAGGATGTTACATGAAAAATTGCCCAGATAACATCATAACTGTGTATATAAGCGGACGCGCACGCAATAGCCATTAAAATATGGAGCGCGCTTTGCAATTTTCCATTCGGGACAGTTTCTGTGTCCCACGATTGCGGCTTTTCGGTTTCGTCGAAGCCGCATACGTTATACTCGAATACTCGTGTACTTATATATATCGAGTTTGATTGTTGCGCGTTTCGAACGATTTTCAAGGAACATCACGAACCAATTAGCATTTCCTATATGTTATTATACATTATACTTTCGTTCTCTCAAGCAAAAACTATAAGCAAACTGAGTACACATTACGGGCGGTTTCGCTTTCACTATAATAACAACGCTTACGCATATAGGTAGCCATACGTTTGATATATATCGAATAATCAAAGGTATATATAGTTTTATCAACATTCACCGCGATCGGTGTATAACCTTGACGTTACCAGTCTCTACTCCACGTATCAGCTCTACTCTAAAACAATCATTGCTCGTAATAACCCTTGCGGAGAAATCATCCTCTGTACAGCCGCGTACCCACGGCCATTATTACCAATCCAGACCGACCCTCCACACCCTATATATGTATGATTCACACTGACCATGTCTTGTCCTCCCCTTCGCATGGCGACAGTCGCTTCTCTCCCGCCGCCGCCTATTATTTTAATGGCGAACTCCGGTCATTACACTTACTTACAATTTTAAAAGATCCGCGCGCTCATGTGTGTGTGTGTGTGCTTTATCGGCGCGTAATCACCATAAATTCCCCTCCCGAGGTTTATATGCGCGCGTGCATGCGGTAAAATGGTAATGATCGTGCGGGGCGCTGCTCGCGAAATTTCTATTCTATTTTTTCTCTCTCATTCTCCTCCGGGAGGAGGTTTTTAATGGATTTTAAGACTATCAATTTCGGTCGTGTAAGATTTTAGCTGCGTTTTTTTCGTTTTGGGGTTAGTGGTATATATAGTTTTCGGGGTTGTTGTACGGTCAGAGTTAATGTCAGTGTTAAAGTTTAAGAGAACTATAATGAGAATTTTTAGGAAAGTTTAACGCGCGTGGAGCAAAGTTCTCGTGAAATCCTTAGATATATAGCGATCACTATACTGCACTATACTAAAATCAAGTACAATTTTATGAAAACTTGGCGTACCGCCTTTCCCCCATATTACAAACACAATGCCTGCTGCAACTTTTCCTACTCGCCGTATTACACGGTCTTATTTTATTATATTCGCAAAGAAGCCAATAAAGTCATTCGCCACAGCACTCGTTGCAAAACGACGAATTTCATTGCGAATAAACCGCTCTCGCTCGAGGTAACGAAAGACGCGGTGTGGTGTATATCTGATACCGATATCTCGCGTTCTCTCCCCCTCCGCTACGTCGGTTTGTATCTATCTGTCTCTAGGTTACGCAATAGGAGTGTTTTTTATTTCTTCCTTTTTTTTTTATTAAAGGAAGAAATTTCAACATTCGAAGTTATATAGCGGAGGTTTCGCCACAGGCCGCGGCTCATCTAACCGACTTTGCTCCCCCCGAGAGTATAGTATACTTTCTCACATGCATATAGGTATATACACACACAATGCGTATATATTTAGTATATAGATGTGGGTGCATTAAATTTTGCGTTTTCTCGCTCGCGCATGATGATGACGACGACGGGGGGCTTTTCTTTTCATGGCGAAATAATGCGCGAACGGTTGATGGGATTGCGTGTGCGCGTTCGTTGTAGTAATAATTGTTTTAAATAACGCGAGAGGTGTGTATATGCAGCGCGCGTTGTCGGAAATTAGCGGGGAGGGTTTTGCAACTGTTTCAAGTTTCGAAGTGTGAAATGTAAACGCGTAAAATTCCTCGTTACTAAAAATGCTGCTATGCTTTATAGAGATGCGATTGCTGTAAATGAAAAAACAAAGAGGTTTCACTACGGGTAAGTAACGAGAACACCTTTGCGTCACAGAAAAAGTTTATGATCCGTGCATAATGACGTGGTGCCGTAATTAGGTCAGTAGTTTCATTTTCTTTTTTCGAAAACGAGCAACAAACCGATTTCGTGCCGGTAGCCGGCTCCGAATTTTCCTCTTCAATAGAATACGTACATATACAGTCGCAAAACAAAGACCAAGTGTACCATCCCACGAAAACAATAATAATCGTTAGCAGATCTAATCCAGCAAAAACAAAAACTTCCCCCCCAAAAACACCTCTTCTAAAAAACAATAACACAAACTGTCGTTCTCGTTCTCCTTTGCGCACTATTCGGCTCAAGCCCCCGAAAAACTTGAGCGCCAGGTAATCTCACATCCCGCACTGGTACTTTAATTTGTGTACTATAAAATACATCGACACCCTTGTGTACAATAACACGTCGGCGACGCTGCACAGCGAGCGAAGGTAAACGCGCGCTACCGCGGCGGCGAGAACACTAACCGCGCGCGCGCGCGATCTTGGCAGCGCGCGTCGCGCTCTCCTCTTATAGCTATAGCCATCGCGCTCGCGTGTAATAGATAGAGAGAGAGAGAAATTGCGAGGGAGGAGGTAGAGGCGCGCCGAGCTCACGTACAATGGGCGGAGGGAGAGGGAGAAGTAAACCTAGCTCTCTCTCTCTCCTCTCTCTGTGTTTAAGCGAGGTATATTACGTGGATATATACAGCACCGGCGAAGGGAGTTTTCGGACGTATATTGGTTTTTGAATGGGAGGAGGCGATGTCGTCGTAGTCGTGAAAGTGAACCCGAAAAGGTCTGTTTTTGTTACGGCGTCGTCGTCGTCGTCATGGCGATAATGATTCGGCTATGTTGTACGTGTGATATACTCGTGGGGGCTCGGAAGTAATTTCAGTTTTCATAATTCGGCGGCGTTGCTTTGTGATGTGTATGTAGCTAGGGGCTCGGATGAATTATGTCACTGGGAGAGTTTTGAAAGAGAATGAAAGGGTTCGGTGCTGATGAATGAATAATGGATTTTTCTCTATACATTCGGAAAGGAAAATTTTTGGAATAGTTTCCCATATATATATTCTTCTTTCACCCGATAATAATTCCATACGAGCGCGAACAATGAACTCTCATTCAAAGCATTCAAAAATATATTCCCCTCGTGTACAGTAACAGCCTTTTCCTATTATCAAACATGAAAAACATCACTTCCCGGTGCACAGGCGTACATGCTCAAGAAGACAAACCGAAAACTCATCACCGTCATCGTCATCATCATCATCATCCTCCCATTTTACATTCCGCCACTAATTCGTACAGCCTTCGGGACGTTAAAACGCTCATAATGCAGCGCTCGCACGCTTGCATGGACTAGCGAAGAAGAGGTATACCTTCTCGGAAGCCGCGGTACATAACGTTATATAGCGGCAACGGTTACTGACAAGCATGCCGACAAGGATATGACATCGGCGCATTGATAAACCGAGGATATGTGCGGGGCACCGCAAAAAATAATGTTTATTTCGTACAGTACGATTTTTATTTATATACGGTATTGGAAAAGTAAGAAGCTCCGGTCGCGGTGAGTTTATCGCGACTTTATGTTAATCTCTCTTTTAGATAAGTGAATTTTTGATATGCGTTTTACAGCCAAGTATTAAGATTATAATAAAGGCTTCGTTTGAAAACACTGCGCCGCGGTATCTCTCGTGGACAACACACACATACGTCTTACACCTGTTAAAGAACGAAAAGAAAAAAAGAGTCAGCCGTTTACTACCCATAAACCTCGCACAAAGCAACCAAACAAACCAGATAGCGAAACTCACCGGACGAGACAATGAAAAACCCCCCCATTACCCGCGGAAAAGTCAACGAGCATGCGCATGTATGTGTGTGTGCATGCCGCTATTAGTTAGAAAAGTACACCGAGCCTCGTTGAATTACGGCGCGTTCTATATATTTGCACAAAATGGTATACGCGTGTATAATGGCGGCGAAAAATGCGATAAGTCGACGCGCGGTTCAAGGACTCCGTATTATATATAGTGGGCGTATAATTCGCGAGCGAGTGAGTTGTAACTTCGCGCGCGGTTATTAGAGAATTGACGAGTGTGATTAGAGATTGAGCAAGATGAAAAAGTGTGTGTGTTGAATGAGCTGGGTTCGTGGAAATTAATTTGAAAATATATACTTCATAATGTATGGATTGGGTGAACGGCTTTATTTTATCCAATTTTCACTTTCGAACAGCGTGTAATGCAAAAACAGGTAGTTTCGTTACAAAATATGTTACTCTGCATACGTTAACTCGTATCGCATGATATATACGTTATCTTATCATGCCTTCACTCTGAGACTGGGTTTGGCATGTTTTTTTTTAATTTGTCTTTTTTTTAGCGAATTAAATAAATTTTTAAAAATAAAGTACAAAAATATATTTTCAAACATTGTGTATTTTTCTTATTTAGCGTTAAAAAGCAATTCAAAACGACGTAAATTTCACGCCCTCGTCTTACCATCCGATAACGTAAAAAATGTGTGGTATTCAAGATGTTTCAAATTCATCAGAAAAAAGGTATGCAAAAATTATTATATTACAAATCCTATAGCCGGAAAGGTCAACCATAGCTCCTTAACTTCAACTTATAATATACAAGATCCTTAATTAATTCACTATAAAAAGTCTTTCAAACAGAATATCTCAACAGGCCCAATAAAACTTTAATCTCCCGCTTCGAAGTTAACGCCAAGTTTCACAAGTGCATTATAAAAAGCTCTAAACTTTTAACTTCCCTCTCCGTGATTTAAAGATTCCATAAAAACCTTTACGTCGCTATCAACTTCATCCCCCCGCGCGCTTGTTACACGGAAATCGCAAGAATCCTTATAGCCTGCGCGCACTCAACTCAGAGAATCGCTATATAGATATATACCTCGTTGCCCAACTACGCAGCGCGTAACCTCTTTCCTCAGCGAGTGAAAAAAACAAAAAAAGAAAGAAAGAGATCTTGCGTCGCGCTAATCACCCATCACGAACTTCACGGACTGGACAAAGGAACTGCGGCGCGCTCGTATAATCTCCAGAAAAAGCGCGGAAAATCCTCTAGGCGTGCGCGCGCGGAGAAAGGCTAGAGGTGAAAGGAGAGGGCAGAGCAAAATGGCATTACCATACGTACGTATGTACGCGCTGTGTACTATGGGTGTACTATAACGGAGCCACGGTTATAGCGCGACGCTCGCCAGCTGTTGCTGGGAAGATGACTTCCCCGTGCGCTCGGAGCTTGTTTTCTCCGCGGGCCTCAAGTGTGTGCGAATATATGCACGTGTGATTGATGATTTTTTAGGAGAGGAGTGGGAAAAGTCGAGGGTTTTTGGCGAAAGGGGGTGGCAATAAAAGTTTTTTTTTACCTTTATAATTTTGTTTGCTTTTACTTTCGGAATGGCGAGCGATTGACGAGTTTGTTTGTTTCTTTCTTTATCTCTTCTCTAATGGTATGTGATAAAAAGGACCCGTGAAATATTGATCTTCGATTAGTCAAGGTCCGAATCGATTTGTGGTGGTTTGAGTCTGTACAGAGGATTTAGTTGTGCGCTGCATTTAATTGGCTTTCGTCGCCGGCGAGATAAATAATGTGAGTGTTTTTTCCACGTGAAAGCAGTCTGGACTAAAGAGATTTTCATGAATGAGCAGACAATTATTGCAGCTAGATTGTTCAGTTGATAAAAACTTTCTGACACTTTCTGGAAAGTTATACACTTCAGATTTTTTTAAATATATTATATTTACTTTAACAGTTGAAACATAATAAAAATTCGGCATACGTGCCGGCGAAATAGCAAACGATTTGAATTTTTCATTCAATCTTACTTTGTAAAATATTATTATAGTTTTATTCATTGTATAAAGTCGTATATCGTACGATTTATCGCTCTTATTATTTATTTCCTACGATTCTCGCACGAATTTCCAACCATCTTCGTCGCCCATTTACCTCCGCAACCCCCACTCAACCTTCTTTTCTCACCCCCTCGTCTTTCTTCACCCTCTTTTCCTTCGTCACGGAAGACGAATCGAGCCCGATCTCAATGCCGCGTGCAAAAAGTAGCGCGCGCTGTAGGAATGATAAAAGCGGCGCGCGACGAGTGAAAGTGTCTCCCTCTCTCTCTCCTTAAGTTCTTATCTCCGTGGGCGGCGTATTGTCGCCGCGGCGAGAGATGGAAAAGCTTCGATTGTATCGGGCACGAGGTTTTTCTTTGTCCGCGACGGCGACGATGATGGTTGTTGCAGAGAGTGGAGTGAAATGGTGGGAGTGAATGGCTCGAATGGGTGTCTTTAGCTAGATGTGGGTTAAAGTGGCCCCGATGAGTGCTTGTCATTTTATGTTTGTCGAGGTGATGAATAGGTTTTATTAAAAAAAAAAAAATTGAACGCCGTATTTATTTCGTGCGAGTTTCTTTTTCGGTTCGTTGTTGCTATAGTCGCCATAGTAAAGAAAAAAGAAATTATTTTGTTAACTCGCGATTTCTAAATTTCGATTTCGCTTCAAACGAGGTTCAACGAATTTCCGAGAACGTAACAAATATTGTAACCGCTTAAAGTTAACTATATTATACAAGAAATCGCATTTTCTTTTCATACATAACGCTACCAAATCTCAAACCCCATTTTTCTACATTTCCTATATACTACGGCTCCTATATACACTCGGCCATCTTACAATCTCCTTCACGCATCTCCACCCATTAGCCAACGCGCTATTCGAAGCGCCGGCTGTTGCGTTGCCAACCGCCTTGAGGTCGCTCCGAAAACTTGCGAAAATCGCGTGCACGCCCCTCTGCTCGTCCGGCGCGCGCTCTTATCGCGCAAAAGCGAAACGGGGTACGGGTTGGGTAATGCAAAAAAAAAGAGAAAGAGATTTGGATGAATGGGTGCATTGTGCTGGGTTTGATAAGAGGCGGAGAGGTTATAGTGCTGAGTTGTTGCAGTGAGGAGGAAAGTAAATCGAGAGGTGGAGATTTTACAGTGGATTTGGTAATCGAATCGATGGATTACATTTTTAGATATGTTGTATTTGCTTGAAATGCTTGTCAATAATGTAGTTTTTTGTTTAGAGAAGACCTGAGCAGATCGACTGACTTTCTGCATACCTAGCAATAAATTTGTATATTCTATTTTAAAGCACTTCGTCTATGGAATTCTATGCGAATGTTTTAAAATTTGTAGGGTGTCGTTCGAAAACGGTACAATAGATTTTCTAACCATATTTGTTTCGGCCAACTTGCCCCATATATGAGTCTAAGGTATATAAGGGTTGTCAAATAATCATTAAAATTTATTTTTGTTTAATTATTGAGTTACATGTTCTATTTATGGTTGCATTAGTGATCCAACTCGCAAATCAATATTACTAAAGATTATCAATAATTAATTATCATACCTCATTTTTTTTTTTTTTTTTTAATAAGTTTATAAAAATACACTTGTTATTTTTAGCCATGTTGTGAATTTTAACTTTTCTAAAAATCATTATTTTAAATATATTTTTTTTTTTCATTATTTTAAATATATTATAATTTTTTTAAAAAATCATTATGTTAAAAATACACTCGATAAAAAGGTTAAGTTCTGAAAACCGAAATTCGGACGAAAATTTTCCGAAGTAATCCAATTTTTAAAGATCACGTGTAATCGGTTTTTAATTTCATTCAAACAGTTCCACATCTTTAAATTTTATTCGATTTTTATATTTTTGGTCTTATATTGTTCAGAGAAGAATTCCTAACAGATCGCGAAACTCTAAATAATAAAGTATATTTTCTGTTTCAATAATTAAACATTTTCAAAGGTATAGACAACTTAAAAAGTGAGCACTTTTTATTATTCCGAGTTCTGCGATCTGTTAGGAATTCTTCTCTGAACAATATCAGTCCAGAAAAATAAGAATCGCATAAAATTTCAAGATGCGGTAATATTTTGAATGAAATTAAGAATATAATATAAAGACATCATTTTTAATAGTTAAAATATTACAAAAATTTTAGTCCGACTTTCGGGTTTCATTTGATGAAAATAAGGTCGTAAAAAGGGTTGATAGTAAATTATTCATATTTTATAATAAAATTAAATTTATTCTTTTTTTTTATATACTAATTAAACTTTTATATCACTCTAACCTCAAAATCATAATTTTAATATGATTATTCGGCTCTCGTGGTATAAAATACGGTTCGAAATTGATGCGTAAGAAGATTTTTAGCTCATGTGACTTTTCTCACTCGCTTCGCTCGTGCGAAAAACGTCACATGAGCTAA
>UXGD01005725.1:0-13870 GCA_900474315.1 Torymus auratus
GACCGATTTTAACGATTAACATCTTAAATTAAAGCTCTTTTCTTCTACTTTAATCGCTTTTTTGTGGAATATTTGTTTAAAACTCTAGAGAATTGCTCATATATATATCGCATCGCACAGAGCCACACATGTTGACCGCGTGTAAAATTAATTGTTTTTATCGATTGTCGCGTTGGCCGCGCGATGTGCTGTTTTTTTTACGTCCCCGCGACCGATTCTACTCTCTGTATTGTATATATATATACTATCGCGCCCAAAATCGAAGTCCACATTTATACGTGTATGCATGTATGTAGCTGTGTCCATATATACATGTGCGTATATTACACACATATCTCATCTCTATTCCGTATCCGCGTCTATTCATCTTCCGGAAATAGATATATCCGTATCATTGAAACTATGCGCACTCGCGTTTGTTATTGCCAGTTTGGTTTCTGCATTATGGATATGGGCCGCTAAGCCGCGCAAACGACTGTATTTTCCTCCCCTGCGGCTATGGAAACGAAAATTTCATCCCCCCGCGCGAGTGAATTCTCTCGATAATTTTCTAAATACTAAATTACACGAACCGGCGCGCGGTCGCGAATGGTTTAAATTTAGCGCGCGAGTTTTAATTGAAGTAATCCGACTTATATACGCAAATTACAGATAAAAGCGCTTGTATCTGTCATCACCCCTGGAGGATGTTTCTTCAGTCCCCACGGGTCTCTCTGTCTCTCTTGCATTAACGTTGAATCGAAAAGCTTTATCATTTCATGTCCGAGTGTGTGCGGGCACGAATTCGCGAGGCGGCAGAATTGTTCACCTATGCGCGAGGCAGACGAACAGGTACGTACGTATGTATATATATACTCGCGCGTTAGTGGAGACTAGGCACGCGCTCGCGCTAACGCTAAACGGCCGTCGCGTTTGCATGTGTATGTGTGTATATATATATTATATGCACTGGCGCATCTGCCGCGCGCACGCGGTCTGGCTAAAGCGCTTTCATGCAGGCGAGCGAGCGCGCTTATTAAGTTAGAGCGCGCGCGCCGCTGGAGATTCCAGAGCGTCAGGGCGACAGAGAAAGAGGGAGAGAGAGAGAGAGACGTACGTACGTACGAATTACGGAGCAGCACGCCGCCGCCGGCCTTAGGAAGGCCGCGGCGGCCAGTCGGCCAGCGCTAAAGTAATAACAGCGCGCGACGTACGTGACACCAGTGCGCGGGACATTTTTTCGATACACGCTCTCGAGTGTGTGTATATACACAGAGACCGCCCGCCGGCGGCGGAGCTGTTTTCTTTTTTTATTTTTTATACCACCGTCGTCGTGCAGCTCTCGGGTTTTCGCCTGCCTTGCAGTCTTTTTAGTTTTCTTGGACGCGCCCGGGGGAGCGCGGGAAAAATTCATTAACGGGGGAGGCCGGCTATCGCTGTCCACGGGCTGAGGCAAAAAATATGTGCTTGTGTGTGGGTGCCTGTATAATATAAAGGGACCTCGGCGAGCGTGTCGGTTATTAGCGTTATTTGTACGCCGCACCAGTGTTTCTCTCGCATTGTGAGTCGTCGAATACCCTTTTCGCAAAGCTTTGTTTTCATCTGTTAAGCTTATGGCGGGTGATCCAATATATGTGCGTGTGCGTGTGCGTGTATGTATGTGTGTGTGTATGAGTACAGATAACAGGCATTTTTTCAGAGATGATCGCGTTTAGGCTTGACAATCAAAAGGTAATCGAGTAGAATCGGAAGGTGATCTTTCACAATGGAAAGTATTTATATGCAATACAAGGGATAATAGTTTTGGTACTGTATTGTTTTACCCATTACCGGGGTAATCTCGATCTATTAAAGGGGACAAGAATTATATGAAATATGATTTGAATTCAATAATCATAAAAGCTCTATACCGTTACCTCGATTTCCATTTCACTTTATTTAATACGATGTTTATAACAGAAAATTTACGACACACACACACACACACTCACACGGTGGATTCTCTTATCTCGGAAAAAGCTCGGCAAAATGAAACTGCGCAAGTTTTTCGGTCCAGCGCCGCGGGGGAACGAGAGGAAGGGAGAAGATCAAAAACAGTTTCGCAATAGCTTCGTCTTCCAAAACGACAGTTCAAATGGCATAAGCACCGGGGAGTCGGGGGCGCACGGTAAGTATAAGCGCGAGTGCTTCAAGTTAGAGTGCCATATAAATCTGCGATATCGCGCGGGCGCTGCTGCTGATACTTTCCAGGATCGAAAACTTGGAGCTCTCCTGCGAAAAAATGCACTGTCCCGGTTTCTGATTCGCGCGTGTGTGTGTCTATATGTATAGAGGATAAGTAACTGACGCGTGAAGCGGTAAGAATTAACGATTAAGGAATTATATCTGTATAGAGATTTGGCCTGAGCCTTTCTGTGTTTTGCAAATCGGCTTCCGAATCGATTTGCTGAAGAGTTTAATTAAATGCGCTCGCTCATGTCGCTATTTGCATTAATAATGAGGCATTAGGATAATTATATGTTGGTGGATGCAAATGCCTTTGAAATCTGCATATAAACTTTTAACGAAATCCTATAAAGTGCAATGCCGTTCAATGAAATTGGTCCGATGTTATGCGCGCTATATTGATTGTTATTATAACGACAGATAAAAATAAAATGGCTTTGAGCAGTGAGCTAGCACAAAATATCATCATCCTATTTACAAATAACTTATGCGGAAGCATACCCTCTTTGCGTCGACGAATTCATTAATAATTTTCGATGAAAACAATGGGAATAAAGAGTATATAAGTGGTTTAAAAAATTATACGAGGTGATGGAAAGTTACAGAGGTAAAGGAAACAGTCGTTTGCTTGCGATTACGAGAAAAGTTAACGGAATAAGAGAAATATTTCACCGAGAGAAAGAGAGCTTCCCCCTTGTTTTCCTTCTTTCTAATGCGATCTTCTTCCTCTGAGAAATGTGAAACTATTAAAATCTGAGCATGACAGTCATATTTCTTCCCGGCGGTTATTTAGGGCGGGCTCTCTTTTTTTTTAGGAAAATGAATTAGTCACTTCAAAAAGATAAGAGAGTATTTTAAAGTAATTTAATATCGTGGCGTTTTAAGTCTGCGTACAAATGGCTCGTGTTTATACTTATTCCATATTTTATGTGTGAAATAAAATAAGCAAAACATTTTCATAAAAGATACTGTTTGTTGGTTTTTAGTCTCTACATATAAAAATCGTCCCATTTTTTTTTATTCTAAAAAATACCTCTCACAAATAATACTTATTCTTACTTTAGAAATAAAAATAATTATATTTTACGAGAAATTGCAATTCGTTGTTGCAAGGGTCTAACAAGCTTTTTTATCGAGCGACTTGTGTGTGTGTTAAAATAAAAAAAAATATAAAACTACTTACGTATGATCTTTCAGCACAGTCTCGATTTTGTTCGTTGCGACCGACCAAATAAAGATCGAACCGTCGGAAGAGCCAACGGCGACGTACTGGCCGTCCGGGCTGAAAGAAGCTCTAGCCCAATCACATCCTACTTTGAAACCATCGGCGCTGTAAAAAAGACGATCAGAGAGGGAGGAAAATGAAAAGATTGCTAACCTTTCAAGTTGATTTGATACATCTACTTTTATTGATACGTCTTTGACCAACAGATGGCTGTGCGCCGGTCAGATGTATCAATAATTTATAAGGTTATACTTCAAAAGTAATAAAATATTTTTTAGATTTTTAGAGTGAATAATTTATTTATACGTATTCTAAGGAAATTTATTTATTGTATCGTATATCAGTAAACATATTTTACTTTTCCAAAGTCATCGAATGGATAATTCAAGCTCTTCAAAGAATGAAATCTTTTTATCCAGTTCGTAGGACAATTCTTATGACGAGCATGCTGACAAAAATATGACGTCCGAGCGCGAGCTATCGTTTCCCGATGTTCCGTCGTAAAGGATAGAAATACCGTTGTGGAAATTTTAATTAAACGCTTTTGAACTGGATATTGTTTTTTCCCCTCACGCGGCTGAATAGTATGATTGACGATCAGCGTTTCCGATAAATCGACCAAGTCATATTGTTCCGTGTATCGCTTTCTCTCTCGCGCGCGCGCTTGCACGATGTTGCTTAATTGGCGGATCGAAGCGTAAAGGTAAAAATTAATATCGCAATTGACGTTTTACGCGAGAAAGACGGGTTTTATATAATAGCAGTGCATAAAGTGTTATGCTTCCAATAATTTCATATTTTTTCAATTAGTCTTTTAACGGATTGATTAAAACTACCTGAAATGGTATATCAAGCGTGATGATGACTCACCTAAATGAAACAACGATCATCTTCATTCGTAGGTCGAGAATTTTCAAGGTGTCATCTCTCGAACAACTCAGAAGATAATTGGCATCTGAAAAACGGAAAAATTACGATTTAATATATGAAACGCATATCCGCTAGATTGAGTAAAAATCATTGAAATTCAATCAACGTACCTCTTGATAAATCAAGCGAAGTGATTTTCCCTTGAAGAAGAATATCGTTAGATCCAGATTCCGTTCTAGTATCCCAAAATCTTATCGTCTTGTCAAAGTGGCCGCTAATTATCGTCGAGCCCGAGCCGTCGGAGGTGACGAGGTCGTTGCAACTCGAGCCCGTGAACTTGGTTTCAATGCCTGCAACGAAATAACGAAAAATATTACTGCATTCCCCCCGAAGGTTTATGGCACTGAAGCTGCGAAAGATGAATGATAAACCGTGAAAGACGAGGGCAAGTGCGCGACGACGCGTCCTCGCACCGCCATTATGGATGAGGTCACGCCGAGTTTGCCCGTGGGCGTGATTTAAGTACGAGGAATTTCGGCCTCCCGGGAAACCGGCGAACGGGCTTTTTTCATCGGCGGGTTATGGATCGGACGCTGAGCTTATCCGACGGGGTTTATACGCCTCGGGCCTGCAATTTTGGCGCGTGTAACGGACCACATTGTCGTTACGATTTTAATAATCGCAATGATTTGACAAAACGTCCATATTCCGTATGATTAAATTCCACGAAAGGACAACGTATTTACTTGCGTAAAGCTTAAAATAATTCGCAGAAGCAATAGAATAGTTAAACGTCTACTTCAAGGCTCGCAACCAGAAGGACATAACGTCAACATATGGCCACTCGTCATACCCTCTAACACCGCCACACCTCGTTCGCAGTCAAGAAAAATTATTCATAATTTAGCGAAACATCTCGCCGCATTCTACTTGGGAAAACGTTGTACGCGTGCATTCCCCGCGAAACTTTCTTTCCCTCGCTCCTTTTTCCGTGAAGGTCGCGCATGCGCTGCCGCCAAAGGCCCTCGGACGCATCCTGTGCAGCAGCAGGCGCTCTTTGATCGGAGCCAGCGCATAACGCGGAGCCTAATTTAGCCTTAACTAAGAATGACAGTAGTGACGCCGCTTCGCGGAAAGCTCCCGGGAGTTCCGCGCGCAAAGAGCTCGCGAGAGAAATAAAGGGCGAGAGAGAGGAGAGACAGAATCAGGAGCTGAAGAGGAAGAGAAGAAGAAGAAGAAGAAGAAGAAGACGCACGCGGAAATGCGACTGCAGTACGCGCGCAGGCCGTAAACCTGCTAAATTACGAGCTTTGCGCTTACAAACGCCCGTATTTTGCGCGATCGCGCGAGCGTTAGAGGGGGAAAGAGAGAGGAAGAGAGAGATGCTGGCCGATTTGCATTCTACTTCTCTCTTTCTCTCTTTTACCGCGTCCCCCCACTCTTTCTTTCTCTCTCAGTATGTGTGTGTGTAACGCGCGCCACTTCGTTAAATCAAAGCGTTTGGCTGCAACAGAGTCCGCGGATCGATCTGAAAAGCTCGCCGGAGAGGACGTTATTATCGTCGCATTTGTTTTCCCCGCATAGCCACAGCTAGGGGACGCTTCTTTCCCATCCGCGGCTATCTAATCTCTCTCACTCTCTCGCGGCGCCGTTACTACGTATTGTACATACATGCTCGCGGTCTCTTCTGCTCTCTCTCCTCTGAGATTTGCACGTGGAAGAGCATAAAACTTGCTGTCTGTTATCGCTGCGTCGATGAAACAGTTGTCACTTGAATGCCCGCTCTTGCGTATGTGTGTGAGAGCGAAGTTTATTGCGGTTTCAAAAAGTTCAGCGGGGCTTTTAAGACGCGCGCGCGCGCAGGTCGAAGATAGCCGTAATACGGGTTTTCAGTCGGAAATCGAGTATGTTAGTTCCTGGCAAGTAATTTAATTGACCTGGATTCTAACTGTTTCTCGGTGAACCTCAACTCGTTCATGCCAAGCTGTATTGATCTAATTCTATAGTCGATTGTAATGGAGAGAGGGAAGAAAGTTCATTTCCTCCCTATAGCATTTTTTCCATTTCCTATTTACCCCGCCTTATTATTTTCAGATAAGTGATTCGGCACACTCCAATTCGGGGTTGTGTTTGTGTACGTGCTTCGGAAAGTACATGCTATACACTTCGCGCTTATCTCCCGAATAAACTTTACTCCCGTCAAACTGCTCATGAAAAACTCGTACGGGGATCCCGGCATACGCGCAGCCGCGCGATTTTTCCAAGATTTTCCGATGAAAAAGTACATCACAGGAGCTCGAGGACGAGAGAAAACCCCCTCTATACCTTCGACCTGTGCAACGACGATTTTTGAAGTTCGTTTGTTACACAGCATTTTTATGCATTTTTTTGGAAGCTCTCATAGCCTAGTAAGCTATATACGTATACACACGTACACACACACAGGCACGAGGCACTGCATACCGAGCGCGCTCGTCCATGAAATTTTCGTGAACTCTTTTATCCCTTGCATGAAAGGGATAAAAGAGTTCACGAAAATTTTCGACCAGCAGCAAAATCGATACTTTACATCTGCGTTTATAAGCAAAATTCAGGAGCCGCCTTACACCGTCCCTGCGCTGCTTTCGCGCTCATTTCGCGCGAAATAATATTCCTTCCTTCGAGAAATTAAACAGAGTACCGACTATACGGTATATTAAAAACGTCTGCATTTCGTGGATAGGCACGCGCGCGGGAAGTGAATGGTTCAGAAATATAAAATGTAACCTCTCATTTTATTTTTCATGCGCTCAATAAAATTACCCTACAATCAATTCAATTAGCGGCCCCTGCATCTATCCCCCCCATATCCTAATATTACACGGGATTTTGTTATTCCATGGGAGAATGGTCCTCTAGAGTCCCTCTTGCTCTCTCTCTCTGCCACTCTCCCGAGGGGTGATGGGTATGCCGATGAAACGGCTGTCACTTAGCCGCGGTCGCGGGGTATATACGTCGCGCGCGTTCTCGGGAATTGGATGCGAAGGGCCAGCAGCGACGGCGGCGACGGCGGCAGTCTCTCGACTGCTGCCGCAGGATCGATTTCTATTATTCACGCTGTACCGTTAGGAAATTCAATTGGTCCCGGGGTTACAAGACGCAAGCGCGCACCAGGGCATCTCTGCGGAGTCTACGGGAAGAATACGCGGATTCTGCGCTGCGCGAGGCACTGGCTGGTAGTAAAAATTTTCATGAACGCCGCGCGGCCTCCAAGAAGAAGAGAGAGAGCGGAGGAGAAGGAGAAGAGGAAGGTTGGTATGTCTCTCGGGAGAGAGAGAGCGGTGCACGGAGAGAAGAGCAGCGCGCGGACAAAGGAATGTCAACGTTTTACATCCCCGGCGCTTCAATTTCGTCTTACTATGGAAAGATAGAGCCGATAGGGCGATTCTGCGAGGGCGAGGGAGAGAGGGGGGAGAAGGAACGCCATTCCCATCTTTCTCGCTGAGCGAAGGAGCAGCGTGTGACGCGCGCGGAAAATTACGAACGGACGGTTATACTGCGGAGAGCGCTAAGGGTCTACGCGCGCGCAGTCGGCATAAAACAATAATTTTTATATTAAAGCACCGTGAACAAGGGCGCCCCCGCGCGACTCTGACCCTCTTGTTATACGCTCTCATACGATTTATTCTTGATGCCTCGAGAATTTTAATTAAAAAGATTTTTCACCTTGGGCATTTTAGAACTCGCATGTGTGTGGATGTGAGTCTGCGCGCGCTTTTTTGCGAGAGTTACGAAATTAGAGATTAAACTTGCTCGTTAGAAGATTACGCGTGCCGCCACCGCGGTTTAATTGAAGTTTTAGGCCACGACAGAAGAGCAGAAATTGCGTGCGGCACCCTACGTTTGTTTGTATAATTTAAAAAGACACCTTACAGCATAATACTGAACTATTTCTCGCGTCGCGAATCCGACGATCGAATTATGCTACGTAAAAAGAACGAACGACGCAGAAGCAGGAGCAGCGGCCAACATTTTAATTAAAACCCGGCGAAAGAAAAGCGTCGCGAGCTCACGGCCGACGCGCGTTAACAAGGCCGTAAGGAATCCCGAACGAGTCAACTAGTTGATTGCTTTTTCTCTCCCTCTCTCTCTTTCTTCCCTTGATCAATATCACAGCCAGGCAATATTAATGAAAATCTTGGAAAATTCCGTGATAATCAAATGCTCCTCTTGTCTGAAGAGAAAGTTTTGGAGAGAAGACTCCAGACTCCGGAACGAAACTTGAAAGAGGTTAAAGAAACGTTATAAAATTTACAGGGGAGTATAGTATATAATACTATGTCTTATATAAAGGATGAAACTTACTGCGATTTTTATACAAATCCAAATGTTTAGATGCTTTAATATCGCAATCTGATTCTAATACTCTGAGCTTCCGATTTTTGAACTCAAGAACAATTAGGCGTGAAATAGTTGGATAGGAAGATACTGTTTCATACAGTTTATTTACGAATAAACTATTCGATGCCCTTTGTGATAATAAAATATTAAATGAAATGCGTAATTTGAACTTATTCCCAGACTAAAGGAGGTTTTGCATGGCCTTGGTATAGGTCCTCTTAAAAAAGACTTTGCAGCTCGCCATCTTATCTAAAAAGCTTATGACGATGAATTCAAATAAGTTACTTTTCATTCTAAGTAATTGGTTAGGATGACGTCCTGCAAAATATAAACTTTATCAACTATCGGAGATTATTTTTTTGCCCCAGGGCATACTGCAAACATGATCAACAAAAGGGGACTCTGGAATTCAGCTTGGGCCGGGTACCATTATATCCTTCTCGGAAACTGTCCTAAGTCTTGGCGTGGTGCTCGATCGTACTCTCTCGTGGAAGCCTCATATTGATTCAATAACCAAAAAAGTCAATAGCGCCTTATATCCTTTGCACTCTATACGATCGTGCACCATTCTGATACTCCGTCAGCACTTTGTTGAGCTACTGGTCCTTCCCCACCTTGACTACTGTGTTACTGTGGATGTACATATTATCCCTTTTTGCAGACGATTAAATTGGATGTGAACAGATACGCAGTTCATCTACACCACGACTATACTCCTGTATAAATTAATTTTCGTGTTTTATCCCACCTTCTGGAGTTGTTTGAAAAGCGTCAATTTGATCGCCTCAAAATTCCCCGTGTGTACACTGAGTTTGGATGCCGGTCCCTACGCTTCCAAGGTGTGCACATATGGAATTCCCTACCAGCGGTCGTAAAATATATGCCCTCATTGTCTAGGTTTAAAAGCGCTCTAAAAAGTCATTTATTAACTCTTCATTAAACTTGTCTAAGCAGCAAGAATTAGTCACTGTTTTGACTCTAGCTAATGGCGATACATTCTCTTATCTCTGTGATATTAGTTTTAAAGTCTTTAGTATTTATGTGTATCGACTGAGCGATCTCTTTGGCAACTCTGTATCAATAACTCACTCTGTACCACCGAATTGTATTTCGGTCATACCAAATAAATACATTATTATTATTATTATTATTATTATTATTATTTATTTTTTTTTTTTTGTGAAGTTACAGTTCACCTAATCCTTGTGCGGTGGTGTTTACGTTGAAAATGCGTATTGTTCTATTGACGAGAAGCACGACGTCAGTATCTGGATTGGACTTTAGGCCCATTACCATATTTGGATTCTGTTTATATGATTGAAGTTCAATCTAACTAATAGAGAATAAGTGGTTATGACGCATAACCAAGGTGCATCCTCATAGTTTGGCATTAACGTTGAACTTTCCGACAATTCTTATGCAGATGATCCGAAAATATATATTCAAGTACCTAAAGATTGCATCAGCGAGGGTGTACAAACAGCGACATCGGTTAGCTAGGTAGACCCGTGATGTCCTTCACTAAGATTGAATGTTGACAACACCCATGCTATCTTGTTTGGTTGGATAAAATATATTAATAAATTAGTAGAAGTTGATTATCTCTGGATCAATCTGGATGAGGGCCTTAGAGCGAAATCTACGAAGAGAGACCAGAGTTTTTATTCAGTGACCTGATGTGGTAGTATCTATAGCACAGTATGCTCGAGGTTCTGGACTAACGTCGAAGAAGATTGCAAAAAATCTGTCGATTGTACTTTAACAATGGTGAATTACGTTATTATGTTATGTTCTTGATTTTTACAATGTATCTATTTACTATATTCTGAACCACGCGGGACTAACAATCCTTGGTCACAATAAACTTTATTCTTATTATTAGTCTTATTCTTTTAACATAGATTGACACAAGTTTTCTTCGACACGGAAAACTTTGTAAAACTAATTAAGTTTCTATAATTTAGAACGAGTACCCTTTAACGCCATACACCATCTCGATTACTCATAACCTGCGATCGACTACGTCTCCGTTTTTTATATATTGCTTCTCACTATAGCTACAAATAGCTGCAGTGTCCAACAATTTCTAAGCACCATTTGATATTTGCATCACTTGCTTTCTCTGTGTCCTACCAGAAGCCAGATAATCATCACCCGTTGCTTCTGCAGATCTTTTTGCCTTTAATATCATTTGTTTCATGTTCATTCGTAAAAAAGTAAGCTAAAAATAATGCTTTATTTATTCACGGTCAACCATTTCATATAGACAGCACTGACTGCGTTTTGATTGGATAACAAGTAAAACGAACCATATAAGTTTCTCACAGTTCGTAATATAATTGAAGAACATTCTATTAATCCAATTATAATCACCGCATTTTCAATTCGGAACAAACTTCATGAACATACCAAAGATAATTACTCAACATTGTTAAGAAATAAATAAAACTGTAGACACTGTGCTTTTTGTGTCAAATTGTCATCAGTCAGAAAACAATATTAAATAACAACTGAAAGAATGACGCAGCACGTTCGACAACTTATAATTTATTATAATCATACCCAACCTAGTAATTAAATAAATTCAGCAATCATTAAATCAATCCTTTATTCCTTCCCTTGCACGTGTTCTATTTGTCTCCCACTCTCTCTCGTCGCTTCTCGAGAGGCATTAACATTTGGTGTTTAATTGAGTTTCGCGGATAAAAACGAGGCACGAGAGGGCAGAAGGGGCAGCAATCTTCCGAACTAATTACTTGTTTTGCATGCCGCTGGAGCGCCGTCGGCGAAGCGACTGCCAAAAATTCGATTCAACCCAGAAACAAGAAAGCCCTCTCGACTACGACTTCCCACGGGCGCTCTAAACTCGGATGGGTGTGCTTCCACCAGTTTCGCTCCCGAAGCCTCGTGACTATTCACGACGCCGATTGCGCGGCCTGCGCATCCGAGTTATCATGACTTCTCGAATAATTCGAGTCAGGCTGAGGCGCGCTCGCGTGATAAAGCCCCGGGCGCTATAATAAAAGGGGACCAGCAGCTCTGATACGATATAAGTGCTCGTGCATTTTATATGCCATTTTTCCGGCACGATGTGCCGCGACTCTCTTTTGTATGCGGGTTGATGTATAAACATACACATAGACACACGTACACACATACTCATACACACACCTGACAGCTCGAACTCGGCATCTCCCGTGATTCTCAGTGTTTTACGTGGAAATCATTTACGCAGTAAACTCTTTAGCGCTGGGGAATCACATTTCCTCTCTCTCTCTCTCTCTCTCTCTCTCTCTCGCATAATACTTTCTGGGTTGCAGAGCGCTGGGCGCGGTTGGCGTTCGCCACGGTTAATCGCTCGCTGTAGCTGCTGGCTCGCAGATGCTCGACCTCGTCGTGCTGGCTTACGACGAAGCGTCGTGGAGAGAGTGGATTTGTTTTAACGGCCGTATACACGTGATAATGACATTCCTTGTGCTGTGTTTGCGCGTGTACAGGGCCGCTGGCTTATTTTTTTTGGTTCTTATAGAAGAAGGGTAAAGGCCCTTCGGGGGAAGCGAATATTTAGCAGCGCGCGAGCGCACGCGTTTATTTTCCCTTGATACTGGCTATAGAGGTGCACGAGGAAAGGAGTTTTAACGAGCGAGAAGGAGTGAGAGGATAATGATTCGCGGAGGTTTTTACGGTCGCGCGCAGCCCGAGTGTTTTTCGCTAGCTGCATTAAATGACAAACGTCGGCGTTCTTTTTTGTTCCTCATCGGCGTGTGCGTTAATGCCTCGACCGTGCTTAGCCTTTTTTTTTTTTTTAACATTGGAATTTTTTCAGCGAAGCAATAAAATTTTTGCTGCAGCTAGAGCCAAAACAGATTCTTTTAATAAATTTGTTTAGTTCTCGCAACTTTGCAGCAAAACGCATATGGTATTATAGTATCTAAACGTTCATTTCCGAGATAATTCTGATACTTTCAGGATTGAACGGAGAAGGACGTTAATTAAATTACACCTTCATGCTAACTTTCCGAATAGTTCGTGTTGATTCTCACGGAAACTTTATTTACCGCCAGAATCCCGACGAGCTGCACACAAAACTCCCTCTCATAGACACATACACACGCACGCGCGCAGATACACATGCATACTGCTGCATACTGGGAAAACTTCTAACACTTGAGTTTCTAATTATATCTCCGAAGCTGCGAAGGGAATGAATTATGCTAAGAGTTCGTAAAATATAAAAGTATAAGTACTACATAAACCTTTTTTTTTTATTAAAGGGTGAAAAGCATTTTGAAAAATAGATGGGAAAGAGAGAGAGAGAGAGAGAGAGAGAGAGAGAGAGGGAGAGGGAGACAAATTCATTAAATTATTGTTAGGTTACGGCTCATTGGACGACATTCGCCCACGTTGCGCTATAGTTTTTGGACAGAGTGAAACTTTAGCGTTATATTACGCGCACAGTCTCATGCAGATTATTCGCTAGCAGATTTAATATTTCTCAGCGATTTATCGATACTTGCCTCGAAGTTTGCCATTGCCGGTGCGCGATACGGCCGCGGTACGGCGCGGTTCTAAACAACAAAGTTTATCTCATTTTCGAACGAATAGCTCTCTCTTCTCATGTATACGCGAAGTTGAACTGCAAGGAGTGAGGTGCTATCGGTTCAATAAATTTGTTATATGAATACCGAGAGAAAGAGGGAGAAAGAAAGAGAGAAAGAGAGAGTGCCCTTCATGAAATTTCGAATAAAGTATCATCCGCCTGCTGTAAGTATGACAGTCTGAAACTAATAACGAATAAAAATGTTCCACGACATTGGACAGTAGAAAGAGAGTTCATAAGGGAAAGTTATTAAAAAATGAAAAGTTGCTTAAAGCAAGTATCTTATTGGCTACTGTCAATTTGTCAAACTTTTCGAGAGCAATTGACTTTTTCAGACTCGGATGATAATTTTTCGTGCTCAATCATTATCCTTGTTAGAAAAAGTCAACTTTCCCCCCTAGTTGCACAATGTACCATTTAGTATAATAACCAGGACTCTTACAGACTATCGGAAATTTTGATTGTATGATGTCTGTCAGTTAGTACTGACAAGGTGAGCACCAGGAATGCGGGTTCTGGATTTGGCTAAAACTGTAGGAGGTACTTCTTTATGACAAATAAAAAGACACGTGTCTCGGGGTTTTTCTGAA